>BHFT01000329.1:0-64820 GCA_004320025.1 Laticauda laticaudata
AGGAAACCCGTCTCTGCAGACACGTGAATAAAACCTTGCTTTCCTTGGATCAACAAATCTTTTGGTGGTTTTTTTATTTGCTTCCACCTCACATGGGGGTGATCACGAGTGTCAGCCAGTAGCTCCATAAATCCTGTTTTCACAGGCAGATATGAAATGTGTTTCTTATGCTTTGTCCTGAATCATAATGGAAAGATCAGCACTGATCCCACAGACCAAATCCAGCCACTTGGAATGGACATCAGTACTGATGAAAAAAACAACCATAAAACCCCAAACCAAAACAAAATGTATTTGTCAAGGCCAGGATTATGGTTATAAAAAAAGTCAGCTTTGGTCACTGCAACAATAAGATTTCAAAAAACAGTGTGCCTGGGTTTGTTTGTTTTTTTAATGTGCAGGAAAAAATATCTCAGCAATAAATAATTAGGCAGTGGGAATACTCAGAATCTTACATTTGGTTAAGTTAATCAAAGTGCTAACTGCAAGAATGCAAACTAGGCCAAGAAAGGATTAAGATATAATTTGAGGTTTGTAGGTCATGGCTAGAGGAACAGACCAATTTCAGATGTAATTTCTTTGGCCTGTTGTTTTTAAAAAGTATCTTGCATAAAAATCCATTACATACCTATCCTGACTTATTCCCTAACCTATTAATGCATAATGGTGAAACGCAATCAGTGAATTAAAGCCAAATTAATTGTAGTTAATTTGCAAACATTTAGAAAAAGGGAACTGTAATGCCTCCTTTCTTGAGGTCTGTGTTTGCTTCCCGCATGGATCAATAAAACAATTTATGCTTCAGTAAAGGTTTGCTGGTCCCTTGCTTAAACAGAGTCACCTATGATGGGTGATTAAATAGGTAGGTGGACAGATATGCCTTTTTTTATGTTTTAGAATGAAGAGAGCAGAAAAAAGATCTTATAGTTGTTTTTATTACAGATTAACAGAGTTGGAAGGCAATCTAGTCCAACCCCCGCCCGAGCAGGAGACCCTACACCATTTCTGACAAATGGCACTCCAATCTCGTCTTGAAAGTCTCAAGTGATGAAGCTCCCAAAACTTCCGAAGGCAAGCTGTTCCAGTGCTTGATTGTTTTCACTGTCAGAAAGTTTCTCCTTATTTCCATACAAAATTTCCAGGTTAAACAGTTTATGACTCTAAACATTAGATTTTAAGTTTTTCCCTTAAATTATTCAAAACAATTTACAATCTGTCATGAATTTAGTGGCCAAATGACAATTCTCTGGAATACTTATTACTTGTCTGATTTGATTGTAGTATATGTTTTTTTTTATGATTCCCTCTGCAATAGGCACTATAAATCATGTTAGCTTATTCATTATAATTTCATTTCCATGCACTTTAAACACACAAATATATTAGCTATTAAGTTTCCTGGTTGTTAGAACTATTCACTACTGTGTTCATTTTACTAGATACTGGCATATGACCTATGACAAAGCAATAAAGAATGCCTCAGGAATCTGGATGAACTGCTAAAGTATTATTTTAAGAGAAATTTGAATCTATATTTGAGTTAATACCAAAATGAAATCAAATGAGGTTGCCTAATATGATTTAGTTGAATCCTGCTGTATTGATGTCACCCCAATAGTCTCAGAAGAGATTTCATTCAAAGCATGCAAGCTGAAGGATGCTTACTTAGCTGAAAATATCATTGAAATCAATGGAAATTTGCTTCTCAATACCCATGGTTATGAATTGTGCTCAAAAACAAAGGGAAAGCTACGTAATTCTTTTCTGAGTAAAGTGCACCATTTGATGTATACCGTACATAGCATGGGGAAGAGCAGGACAAAAAAATAAGTTTAACTTCATTTCATTTATATTTAAATTGAGCTTCCTAGTCAGAATTCTGGAGGATTCTATCTCACCAAAAATGAATCAGAAGACAATTTTCTTTAAATTATATTACAAAGAATGAGGCATTTCTGAATGATTTTCTGGCCCCCCTCCCCGTCCTTCCTTCCCTCTCTCTCTTGCACACGTCACATTTATTTCTTTTGCTACTTTTCCAGGATTATTGAACAGAAGTCTCTAGAAAACCTGTTTCCCCATCAAAATAAATCACAGGTGTACTTCATGGCAAGTTAAGGGATGCTTTCTGACCATGCTATGGGTTCATGCAGTTTTTCTTTCAGACCTGCATATGATATTATGAACATTGTGCATAAATAATAAAAAAGATGAACTTCTTTTGTTTCCTGTAGGACAAGGGTGTCAAACTCAAGGCTCAGGGGTTGTTTAGATCTCACCTATGGGGCCACCCTGGAAACAGCAAAGGACTGAAACAAGGTGCCTCTGCCAGCAAAAACGGAGCTTGGGAGCCTGTTTTTGCTGGCAGAGAGCTTGGGCCACCACAGGTGACCCCAACACGAGTGATGTCATATTGGCCATGCCCACCCCGTCCCCCAAAGGTCAAACACAACCCTGAGGCGGCTTCAATGAAATCGAGTTTGACACTCCTACTATAGGATAACACCACTGACATTTCATTTTTCATTCTATTCAGTCATGAGTCTTCTGCAGTAGGTTCAGTTCAATTAAAGTTCACTTGTGAATCAACCATCAGGTGTTGGTGAATCAGGTGTTCTATGAATTCTTAAAACATCCATGATCAACCACATATTATCAGATTTCATGGCTGCTGTTCACAAATGGCTCCTGTTGAACAGAAATATCCAGTGCCACATATAGATAAGATACTTTTGAATGAATGTTTCACAAATGGTTTTTGCTGCAGAATGGCAACATTAGGCAAGTGCTAGTCAATGCACTTGCATGTTGGCCTTATATTTAAAAATATAAATAGTATTTACAAAAAGCAGCCACATGTGACCAATGATTGCAAAAAAGGGAACAGATGGAAGCTCAGGTATTCCATATAGGACATGAATGGAAATGGGAAGGATTATTTCAATGTGTTTTCTGTGTGCAATTAGAAATGCAGTAGGCAGGAAAGATAAAAGCGCATTAATTTCTTCTTGAAGCTTGGATCAACTGTGTGGAATTATTTTCTAGTTATCCAATTTCAAATCTTCCTCATTTAGTTCTTGATCTATCAATACATATACAGCTATCCATATGCACATATTCCAAAAATAGAGATACGCAATAAACTCTCAACAGTGCAAAAGGCTGCTTTAGCATTATCTAGGGATACAATAAAATACCTTGAAACAAATGTCTATGGAGATTCTTGGTTATCCAAGTCATGGTTGTTCCAAAGGTGCTTTTTCAAGAAGCACCTGGACTTCCCTCTTTAAAAAAAACACCTTTGGGACTAGCTTGAAATAAGGATTCCTTTTTTTAAAAAAAATTGAGAAACCAAAGAAAGATTTCAACCCAATATAATTTCAAGTGTGATCCCAAGTCTTCTTCTGGAAAATGTAAACAAGGTTCTTAGTGGCGTGTGTGCAGATGTCAAAAAAGCCAAGTTCATCATTGGTTTCCCACTGAGGTTGCCTCAAAGACCTCAAGTCCTGCTTTGAAACAAACCTGAGCTGATTTGAAACTGTTGAACACTTTTGACAAGATAGCTTGTAGAGTCTCATTTGACTGATATAACTTCCAGTGCTCTGCTGCCTCTAGAAGTACTGAAAATTGGTGTGTCCTGTCATCAAGTCGATAAAGGATGTTCCTAGAGGGAAAAAACAACCAAGAAAAAGAGTAAATGATTGCCTTAAGCGGATGAAAACAGATATATAAACATTCATCTGAATTCATCAGTGATGCTGTCAGGTGGTAGCCATATTTTCCAAATTACAAATGTTGTCTACTGAGCCTGGCATGTAGTAATACTAAGCCTTGGCAAGCTCAGAAATTGAATGTGTACATTTTGTCTGATTTCCCAGAAATTTGCTCATCTGTAATTCTGAGAATCTAATTTTACAAGCATCATCCAGAAGGATGAACTATAAATCACAACATCAATTCATGACATTCCTTTTGTTTTGTCCTTCAGAAGAGTATCCTAACCTCCATAAAGCTTACTCTTCACTAGGATGTCTTTTTACCCTTTGTACAATTTTACTACACTGTTTCAGAGTAATTCAGCAATTTTTTTTAAAAAAATATTGCTCCCTTCAAGAAAAAACACACGACTGGGACAGTACAACACCTATATTTTCCATAATGGAGACATCTTAAATTTTTGCATGTGTTTTAATATTTTATCTATAGTTTTTGTTTCATAACTATTGACATATTTTGCTCTTCAGATTTTTTTCATTCATGCAGAGGAGAAATCTGTAAGCAGTAATTTCACACAATAAGACATAAAATTTCCAATGATCCATGCAAACTGCAAACTTTCATACAACGTAAACTAATGTGCCTCATCCTTTGTTTTGCTCAACAAACAGAGCATTGTAGTTTGACTACTTATATGTAGTTCTCAACTTACAACCAGGGGTGGGCCTCAAAATTTTTAGCAATGGGTTATCTGCCCAGTTGCTGGGTGATTGTGGCCATTGTGTGCATGGCCTAGTCAACCTCCTATACCACCACCCCTCCTGGGGGGGCATTTTTGCCCTTTCAGGGCTCCGGAAAATTTTCTCGAGCCTCCAGGAGGACGAAAATGGCCTCCCTGGGTTCTGGAAGCCAGAAACAAGTCCATTTCCAGCCTTCCTGAACTTCTGGGAGGCCTATTTTTTGCCCTCCCCTGAGCCTCCATGCAAACCCTGCACTTACCTGCATCCAAAACAGGCTGCGTGGGGATTTCTGGGAGGGGCAGGGTGGGCAGGACCAGCCAGGTGTGGGATTTGGGGATTCTCCAAACTGTACAGAATCTTAGCTAGGGGCTCTCCTGAACCCCTGCAAACCCCCAGCAGCTCACCCCTGCTTACAACCAATTGCTTAGCGACTATTTGAAATCAGGACAGACCTCCCTGGGGTTACTTACAATCCAGTTCTGAAGTTCCAATGGTTGCCAGTCGCCCATGGTCACATGACCCTATTTTGAGCACTCAACAACCAGCCTGCATTTACAGCGGTTTGTAGCATGTTTCAATCACATTTCCTCCCCCCCACAAAATTTGTTTATGAGTTTACAATGTAGCATGTAGAGAAAATACAAGAGTAAATAATGGAAAAAACAGGAAAGGGAAAAGGGAAGGGAAGAGTGTGGTAAAGAAGAGGAAAAAGAAAGAAAAGGCATTGACTACCAACTCCCTTTGGTGCAGTAGAATTAACATTAACATCAAAGCTCAACTTTTACTTTTACATAATAGTATAAACCAGCCATTTCTATCACAATAAATCTACCTAACTGGTAAAACCAAAAGTCAATGGTTCATTTTTTCCCACCTCAAGCACAAAGTCCAGAAATGGTTTCCAAGTAGAAATAAAAGAATTCATATTTTTTTTCTTTGAAAAAGCAGTCAATGTAGCCATATCTGCTAATTCCATCAATTTTTTAAGCTCTTCATCCATTTGGTGATTGCAACATCCTTCCATTTCTGTGGGTAAAGTAGTCTTACTGCCATCAACATATATAACATCAAAGTTCCATTTTTTTTCTCCTAAGTATTTTTCCCATTAAACCCAAAATGTGATGATACTTTTGCTGAAAACTTTGGCTGAAAACCAGCATTTATCACGGGCAAAATTGGCCCATACAAACAATGGGTTCGCTTCATGATCACTGCAAAAAAATATTTTAAAATCTTTTGGACAGCTAGATGGGTGGCATATAAGTAGAATAAATTAAAAAGTGGGTCAGTGACATGGGTAACCTATGTTATTATGATCACATCTTACGAACATAATGGACAGGCTCCATTATGTAAGTCAAGGACTACTTTGTGTGTCAATGTTATTTATTATTTATTCAAACTATTTGTGAGCCATTTTGAGAATCAAGCTAACTTGGATGAGCTTCAACTGGATATCAAGCTAACTTGGATGAGCTTCAACTTCAGTTTTTAGAATTCTCAGGAATAATCAAATTGCTTGAGCAAATTTTGACTTACCCTGATGAACTGATTTTGATATTAGGACAGCTGTTTGGGGATGTAAAAGTTATTTTCATGAAGCAACTCTTTCATGGTATTCTGCCAAATTATTTTTGTATTATAAAATGTCCCAGCCGAGCACTTCCATATAATAGAATTCTTTAATACTTTAAGCAACATTATTTAAAATGTTACTGCAAAATTAAACATCTTTTCAAAGGCAACCTCTATGCAGGCTGGCTCCAGTTATTGTGTTTCTGGTTGGCAGTGAGTAATATATATTATCTTAAAAGAGGTGGAATCATTACTCTAATTAAAGCAGTATGTAAATATCATATAAATCTCTACCTGGAAGCATTTTTGGTTGTGAACCAAAGAGTGTGAAGTTGGAAAACAATTAAAAGCACACCTAAAAGGTTGATGAGCGATCACAGGTAGAGCTTTATCTTCAAACGTATGAAAAGAGGTTTCATAAGAAGAATGGCAAGGGAAGGAGAGGAGGAAAAAAAAAAAAGAAAGAAAGTAGCTCAGCCAAGACAGTCCATTAGTAACTTAATTATAGACAAGCCCAGTAGCAACTGCAAATTAGTAATAAAACTGCCAGTGATAGTCACCCAGAAGACTACCAGAGAGTATTTTCTGCAGATCACTATCGGAGCTGTCTAATTACCATTTAAAGAGAGAGGGGTTGGCTAGCTACATCAACAGAAAATACAGGATAAATGGCAACTTGATAAGTGCACTTTGAAATGGTTCTTTTGTAGCTGCGAAAACAAGAAATGGACCCGTCCCTTAAAGGCTTGGGAACTTTCATAACTTACTATAGCATTGAAAAATTTAAAGATGCTGATGCTTGGAAATTCCTCTTGCATCTCAATGCAACCTTGTAGTAAGGTGAGAGAAGTCCAGAATGAGAAAAGAAGTTCTGATCTACAGCCAACCCAATAGATTTCTATTTATTTATATACTGCCCCTCTCATTGATAAGGTGACTCTGGGCAACTTACAAACAATAAAAAAGATAAATATAGAAACAATGACAATGCTATTGTTTATTTGTGTCAATGTTTATTTGTGTCAGAAACATCACAATTAAAATTAAAACAATTAAAATAAGGCACACTGACATATATGACATAAATATAGAATATAAAATACAAGATTAAAATAGGTACAACTTAAACAGATCTTGCCCAGAAACTAACAACATTGTGTTCTGTGCATTGTGTTCTGTCCTCAAGTATACATTGATTGGAGCACAAAGGGAAGAAAGGTATACATACACTGTTTGCATGTCACCACAATCGCACATAGCAGGAGCAACCAGATAGCCCCATTTGTTCAGAGTGTCTCTGGATTTTGTTGTACTCATGTGGCACTGTATTCAATGATTTCCATACTTCCCAGCTTTCATCAGACCCAGGTGCCAGCTTCTCTGTTGGTTCCATCCAGTGTTGGTTCTTGGTAGCTTTCCATAGATCCACCCTGCTTTCAAATTCTTCCGAGGTTACACTGTTAACCACTTCCAAAGGTGAAGCCCCTTGGGGCCCCAAGCACCAAAGGTTTTGATACCTTTTTGATAAAGTTTTGATGACCACACTATAAAAAGACTCCACAAAGAGTGCAGAGAAGAGCAACAAGGATGATTAGTGGACTGGAGACAAAAACATGAAGAACGGTTATAGGAACTGGGCCTGGCTAGTCTAGTGAAGAGAAGGACCAGGGGAGATATGGTAGCAGTCTTCCAATATTTGAGGGGCTGTCACAGAGAGGAAGGGGTCCAGCTATTTTCTTAAGCACCTGTAGCTTCATCACTGGAAGTTTCCAAGAACAGATTGGACTGCTATTTGTCAGAAATGGTGTAGGGTGTACTGCTTGGGTGGGAGACTGGACTAAATGACCTACAAGGTCCCGTCTATCTAATAATCTATAATCTCATCCCCTTTCAGAAGGCCAGAAGTACGGGAGCAGTTCTCACTTCTGGTGGTAGAATGTTCCACAGGACCAGGCCTACAGCATAAAAGGCTCTTTTCCTTGATCCCATCAGACATAATTCCTTGGCTAATGGGATCTGCATTAGGTCTCTTCCAGTGGAAGAATTGAGATGAGTTAGTCTCATCAGGGTGAGATGCTCTTCAGGTTGGATCCATGCCATATAGGGCTTTACTTTTTTTAAAAGATTATTTTATGGACTGGAAGAAATTTGTACTGGGTGAATTTGAATGCACACTTTTCCCATTTGCAGTTCCAGATACATAGCCAGAACTGAAACATGGCAATTGTTTAATGGGAATATCCAAATGCTAGAATTGAGTTATCTAGTAAGAATATTTGCTGAAAGGTATGTACACATTGCAAAACTGTCTACCAAAATGTTTGCAAATGGTTTACAAAACGTATTACAGCAGAGAGCACAAAAGGCAAACTTGTACATATCAAGAGAATTATACAGTAGAGCTTAAAAGAAATCTTATATACCATAAGAAAAAAACCCATGTAAAAAAGCATATATTTTAATGTGCATGTTTACTTTTAAAACAAATTGCATATTTATGTGCAAACTTAAGACTGGAAAAAAGCAATCCCATAAAACCAACTGCCCATGAGGAAAGTAAATTCCTGTACATAAGCCAAATGGATTGGCAAAACACTCCATCCCTACTACTGAAAACAAACCACCTTGGGACACATTGGAACAATTCTGCAGCAGGGAGGACTCTCCCCCCCATCCCCAATATCTCAACTTTGTTCACCATTCCTCACGATTTGCCATTTCATTTTCTGTCTATCCTTGGTTCTTCAAATATGTTTTATTTAATACACAGAGGGTGGCTATTTTTCTTGTTATTTTTAAATGTCACAATGTTAGACATAAAGGTAATCCTTGACTTACTTCCACAATGGATCTTGGAACTTCTGTTATATGTCATGATGGTTGTAAATCTTACCCACACGACTGATCTGATTTTACAACATTTTTTGCAGCAGTTGTTAGATAACTGTAGTGTAAGGGTTACAGCAATTGCTTTAATTAAATCATGAGCCTCAGGCCGTACTTCAAAAAAATTCAAAAGATTTATCAGGAACAACATACCAGCATTAACCTAAATGAAGCCAACTCTGGCACACATTCACAGATTTTCGTGGGCAGAAGATCTGGTAACCTAGCTACAATCTTTTTAAGATAAGGGTGGAATGTACTTCTAGTTTTAAACTGTCATATTGCTCCTTCAGATTTCCCCTCCCCCTTGTTTATGGCAACTTGAAAACAGGTATAGGAATGTTTTGCAAGTTGATCTATGGCTGTTAAGTGAACCCATTGACTAAAATGGGCTTTTTAATTTTTGCTGGAAACCAGAAGTAAATGCTGGTTTATGGTTAAAAAAAAATCATAAATTGTGGACATGTGAGTAAGGGACACTGCAAATGGCTGTAAATGTAGTTCAGATGTTAAGCACCCAAAATGCAATCATGTAACACAGAGGTGACAGTATCAGAACTTCAAACCGTGGTTATAAGTTCCTTTTGGTAGATCCGTGGGAACTGAATGGCTGCTGCTTGGCTATCTTTATGAGGATTTCTGAACATAGTCATTGTAAACATTTTTTTTTTTGCATGCAGTGCTAATCCTGTGCTGAAAAATATAATTTATAGGAAAACTTGCTAATTTGGTTTCAGCTATAATTTCTAGTTGTGGGACATGTTTTCTAAAATGTTCATAAAGAAAGTTATACTCTAAAATAAAATCCTGTAAGGGAAAAGGCAATATTTGCCAGAATGATATATCTGTATTTCAGGTCTACCATCATAAATGCTTCAGCCTGTTTTACCTCCTGCCATAAAATGTGGGACAGGGAAAAAGGGAATGTAGGGGAGGGAATGATAGGATGACAGGAACCACAGGTGCCAATTCAGAAGAGAACAGTGCATCTAAGTACATAAGCACTATAATGGAATATGAAACTACACCAAAGAGGTGCCAATCCTTAAAGCTGTTACCAAAACAGCAAATTTGAACACTATTGGACACTCATGAATTGGTCAAGGGGGAAGGCTTTGGGAAATGGAAAAAGGGCAGGGTTTGAGTGGGAATATTGAGATCCAGCTTTGCTTATTCTGTAACCATTTGGCTTTAGTAAAAGTATACCTTTCACTACAAATGGAGTCTAGGGTCTTTCTTTC
Source organism: Laticauda laticaudata (assembly GCA_004320025.1). Taxonomy (NCBI): domain Eukaryota; kingdom Metazoa; phylum Chordata; class Lepidosauria; order Squamata; family Elapidae; genus Laticauda; species Laticauda laticaudata. The sequence continues at coordinate 10,160 of BHFT01000329.1, forward strand.
CCAAATGCCCAAGCTGGCACAAGCCTGACACTGTACTTTCTAGTGGCAGAGTTGACGAGTTTGCGCATGAAAGACAAGCATAATGGCAACCTAGTCTTCTTTAAATATCAATGACCTCTCAAGACCTTTCAAAGTGGTCATTTTTAAAATTGTTCTTTAGGGTTCTTTTAAGTGAAGATGCAAAAAGTAAGTAATTGATCTTCAGCACCACATGATAAATGAGGTACAGGCAGTTCAGTTTGGATACTTGGAATGAGTAGATGTATGTATCATAAATCTTTCATAATTGTCATCTCTTATAATGGTGCACAAATCATTGGGGTCAAAGGGGACACATGCTGAAACACCCTAAAGCATTAAGCTTGTTTAACTCATCCTTTGCCTCATGTTGAGTGTGATGAACTGTTCCGATGTGGTTGTGTGACCATCTGTTGTGTGGTCAGGACAGGGCAATGAGGCATTTCATTTTGAATGAGATTCCTGCTCGGCTTCAAGATATACGATCATATAAGTATACACTTGGTTTTGCTTCAAAAAGATGCTTTGCTACAGCCATTGAAAAAGTGAAACCTTAGTAAATATAACACAGCCGTTCTAACTACTCAGCAAAGGTAGACCTTGATTTACAATCCCAACTGTAAAATTTATATTGTAAAATTTATATTGACTGTTTCCTAGTATGATTTGATTGCTTATTGTACCCTATGATTATCATTAAGTGTTGTACCTTATGATTCTTGATGAATGTATCTTTTCTTTTAAATACACTGAGAGCATTTGCACCAAGACAAATTCCTTGTGTGTCCAATCACACTTGGCCAGTAAAGAATTCTATTCCATGTAAAATTGGGATTCGAATTTCTATTCCTAATAAAGGTGGGTTGCTAAGTAAGACATGCCTGATTTACAATCCTTTTTGCCATGGTTGTTAAGCAAATTACTACAGTTTTCAAGTGAATTATGTGGTGGCTAAGCAAAAGTGGCTTTCCCCCTGTCTTAGCTTAGTGGAAGCTGGCCAGGAAGGTTGCAAACGGTGATCACATGAGCCTAGGATGCTCCAACTATCATAAACACATGCTAATTTTCAAGCAGCCAAAATTTGATCATGTGACTGTGGGGATGTTGTGATGATGATAACTGAGGAAGTCTCTTTTTTCATTGCCATTGTAAATTCAAATGTCACTAAATGAGTGGGTGTAAGTCAAGCATTACCTTTATAGCAAGCTTTTACTTTCAGGACAATTTAACTTTTAGATTTAGCTTAAAAATAAATCAGGCTGCCAGAAAGCAATCCATAATTATTTTTGTTGACTGTGTTCATTGGATATAGCAGTAAAGGTAGATTCAATATGGAAACTAGAAGTCTAAAAAAAAAAAGTACAGAGATGATTATTCTCCCAATAATAAGGAGTTGGGGGAAAGAAGTAAACAGTAAAATATACTTGGTAATATTAATGAAGGCTACTGTCTTACATTTTCTTAATTCAATAATATGCAGCAACAAAGCACAGTGATTTACCTCTGCTTCTCTAAGTGTACAAAATGAACATATTTGAACAATTAAAGGCCCTGTCACACTGGCCGACGGATGCAAAACGTTTGTAAAAAGGACACAGCGGACGAACAAAATCGTTCCATCCGTTGTTATCCGCCCTCAAAAGTGCCCCGAATTTGCATAACACGAGCGGACAACACCGGAAAGGAACGGTGGTGGCGGGGACGACTAGGGTGGATGGAAAGCGGATGCTCCACCGAAGCTTGCGGATGGAAGCAGATGGCACATCCAGAAGGCTTCCGGGGGAGCACGAAAAAGCGGACACAGAACGGAAAGAGCGGATGCAGAGCGGATGCCGAGCGGATACAGCGGATGCAGAGCGGAAGCCTAGCGGAAGCCTAGCTGATGCCTAGGGGATGCCTAGCGTTCACTGCGCACGTGGGGAGGATGCATTGTGTCAGCGCCACGGTATAAAGGGAAGCAGCTTGCAAGCAGGTCATCATTCAGAGGAAAGACCTGCTTCCAGACACAGCTTGCCAGCTAGCCAGCCAGCCAGCAACCCAACAACCATGGGGAAGAAAAGAAAGCCTCAGCCATCTGCTGCCAGCCTTGCAAGAGGGACAGGGCCACCCTCCCCCCCTGGCCCTGACTCTGCTTCTGCTGGGGCTTCTGCTGCCTGGGCTCGCTTTCTGGTGCGGGCTTCTGCTGATGCTGCCTGGAGATGTGCTTCTGCTATTGCTGCTTCTGGTGGTGTGTGCTTCTGCTGGTGCTTACTCTGCTGATGCTGCTTCTGGTGCTGGTGCTTCTGCTGATGCTTACTCTGCTGGCACTGCTCCTGGTGCTGGTGCTTCTGCTGGTGCTTACTCTGCTGTGTGCTGCTCCTGGTGCTGGGCTTCTGCTGGGGTTTATTCTGCTGGCGCTGCTCTGGTCCTGCTGGTCCTGATGGTGCTTACTCTGCTGGCGCTGCTCCTGGTCCTGTCGGTCCTGCTTGTGCTCCTGCGTCCTGCTTGTGCTCCTGGTCCTGCTGGGGCTCTGGTGCTGTCGGTGCTGCTGCTGCTGCTGCTGCTGGTGGTCCTGCTGGACCTGCTTTTGCTGCTACTGTTGTTGCTGCTGTTGTTGTTACTGCTGGAGGAGCAGCCCCTACAACCTTGAAGCCCCTTCTGATGAGGGCCCAATGGCCCTGCCAAAGGGAGGAAGAGCGCAGCGCGTGAACGGGAGAGAGGGCAATACACAATCAAAAGAGGAAATGAGGAGGAGGGTGCTGGAGTGGCTGAGGAGAGATGAATATCTTTGGTGGAAGGGACACAGGCTCTATCGAGACACCAAGAGAAGCAGGCTGCTTGGAGAGAGAAGGCGGAGAGCCTGGGCTACACTTCGGAGGTGCTCCTCGGCTGGTGGAAGCACATGCCACACCTGGTACAGGAAGCTGCACCTCAAGAAATCTGGCCAGGCCACGGTCAACCTGACGGACAGAGAGACCTATGTGATGACCAAGTGCAGCTTCTTGCAGGGTGAGATCCGCCACTGAGGAGCAGCCCTCTCACAACCCTCTCTCTTCAGGCAGCCGCTGTAGAGCCAGTCCTCCTCCAGGTATTCTTCGATGATGCCTGCACCACTTCTCTGATCAACAATGCTGATGGTGTTGTGTGGCACCCTCCAGCCATACTGCATGCTCCTGTAGGTGGCCCTGAGGCCAGGTGGTGCAGAGTCGTGCCACCTTGAGCCCAGGGTCCAGGCTGGGCCGGAAGGTGGTGCTTGCCTTCGTCAAACCTGGTGGTCTCAGCCGCTCCACAACTTCGTCAAACATGGCTGGAGGCATCCTCATGAAGTTCTGGAATGCACGAGTGTCTTCATTCCTCAGCTCACATCAGCTTTTGTTGTACGATCCATACTCTGCTCTTCTCCCAATCCATCTTCGGAACCAGACACTTCTTTGGCTTCTTCTTTTTCTTCCCGTAGAACAGTTGAAAGAGCCTGTAGATGGCTTCACACTGTTGCAGAACGATGGTGGCTACTAAAAGGAGAGTGTTACGATCCATGGTGGAGATGACTGGATGCTGTGGAAGAGCAAGAGCCAGATGAAGGCTGCAGAGGTCCTGCACAGCAGGGCTGCTGAGACTGAAAGTGAGATCCAGGTGAGCTCCTCCCCCTTTTTTTTGGCAATATAGGTTTCCACTAGGTGTCCTTTTGCATCCTCAGGCATCCTCTAGACATCCTTAATATCTGAGAATAGGTCCCCTCTGCGAATGTTTTCCGTTTTAATCGCTTTGTATGCGAGCTGCATCTGCTTTCATCCTTTCTCCGGCCGTGTCTACTAATGCTGCGCGTCCATTCCAACGTCCATTTTCACTTCCTTCCCTGTTGCCGTTTCCGCTGGAGCGGATTTGAGTTGCGCAGATGCGCAGCGGATCCCTAGCGGATATAGCCAACGTGTAACGGATGATGACGGATGTAGAACGGATGTTTCCCTGTATGCGTTGCGGATGCAGAATGGATGCGTTGGATACATTTTCCGCTCAAAAAGTTTTTGAGCAGCTCAAAACTTTTTGAGTGGATGGAACCTCAGTCGACGGTTGCTGGACGGATAGAGAGGATGAAAAATGGAGGCAGTGAGTACAGAACAGATGAATCGCCGTTAACAATGGATGGCAAGTGTTTCTCTCCATTTTACATCCTCTTTCCATCCATTGGTGCAGTGTGACATGGGCTTAAACTAGGATGTGGATTTTAAAAGAAAGATAAATTTGCAATATCTATCGTTTGCCATATATAATTTTTAATTGAGAATTTCCATTATTATAGTAAAATCTAACATAGCCTAAAAAATGAACATAAAGAGAAAAGTAAATATTCAAGGAAAACAAAAGAGCAAAAGAAGAATATCCCAAATATGAACAAATTTAGTAACCTTCTCTAGAATTACAAATATTTATTTCTTTATCCTATAACCCATCTCTTATCAGTAAACAAATCCATAAAATGCCAGATTTTCTCTTAACAGAAAGTCAGTACTCGGTAGTAACAACATATTTTGTTTTAACCTTGATCAAATAAACCATCCTTATATTTCTTCCTTTGACATCCAACTTACTTCTAGAGTTCTAGAATTTCTAATCTGATTCTAGATTCTTAATCTTTAATTCATTCAAATATTGTCATAGGATTTAATTTCTCTTTATGTCTTCTACCATCACATAGAGTTTTTCAAGGATTTAACAAGTTTCTTTTGCAAATCTAGTGGGAAATAAATCTATGTATAATAATCACTCTCTTGACTTGTCTGTATTTCTCTTTTATATTTTTAAATCTCAGCCAATTTCTTTTGTAGATACAATTAAGCATACTTTTCTAAATCATTCTGTTACAATCAGCTGTAAATTATCTTCCAACACTATATCTTTTCATACAATATTTGTTCAATATCTGATATCTCTATATTATATATCTCGGACATGGACTATCCATGGAATCATTATTTTCATTGTTGATACTGTAGCTATTATGCTCTTCAAAAGTCTCCTTTAATATTGCTTTGCATCATCTTACTGGCCTGTATATCTTTAATTTACCTAAAATCTTTAGTCCCCTCTAGTGTCTTGCTTTTAAATAAACTTGGTTATCTTTGTTACATTTTGTAAAATCAAAATAGGATCTATTTCCCATAAGAATGATGTAAAAGGTTCAATATTCCAACTTTATCTAGATGCTTAGAATGTCTATAATTTTCTGAGATTAAAATCTTAGTTACTTTTTGGCTGTTTATTTCAGGTGCTTTAATTTGTAAGGTTATAATTAAAACTGTTTTTTATTCAGAATTGAAGGTAACTTGCCCAGCATTTTTAAACTTGTAAACCCAAAGGTCTCTAATAGCTTAGTAGTAGTTAATGAGCAATTTCTAAAAGTGATTACAAAATGAAGTTTGCAAACTGGGCATCTTTTAAAAGTCTCTGCCACTGCTATGAGCAAAGAAGGCTAATCCCTTTGTTTTCCAGTGCTTAGACCTGCAGAAAACCATTATCTTGTGGTCTCCTGGGAAGCAGCCATCCAGAATGCCCACATGTGGACAATATCTTGTCCACTCTATCTTGACAGCTTTAAAGAAACCATCTACTCATCAGTTCCTTGTTCTTTGCCCTGGTTGTTGGCTCCACTTTCACAGAGCCTTCTTTAATTTGACATACCTCCCCTGGAAGTTCTCAGATAGGTTTACATTTCCACCTTCAAGAACAGTCAGATGCAGAATTTTATTATAGCAAAGATGAAAAAGAAAATAGTAGGGAAGATAGAGCACCATATAATCCAATATATTGATCTCAGTGTCAATGGGATGATTCATGTCTTCAAAATAAGGGTGCAAAGTTATCATACATACATACATACATACATACATACATACATACATACATACATACATACCATGTGTATCTTTGTATGCAAGAATAAGATCGTATGTGTAGGATGGGATTGTGATTTGTGTAGAAAATACTATGTGGCAAGTTTATATTAGGCTCTCCAAATGATACATGGACTATTGCAAACACCATAACTTTTTCATTATGTTATTAAAAGGACATCAATCCAGTTCCAATTGACTAATCACTTCATAATATTTCTCTTCAACCTTAACTATTTTGATCACGTAAATATAATTCCCAGTCACTGTAATCTATTCAGAAAGATTCTTAAAAGGTAAGTGCAATGCATTATTGATGTTGCTAATGAAATTACTATATCTATCATTCATTCTTAATGGGTCCATTTTAGTGACACCATGGAAAGTACAGCATCAAACCAGGAAATTAATTAATATCCCCAGACAGCTATTCTGAAGATGATAAAACCTTTTTTCAGGACTGACAACTCAGGCTGAAAAAATATGAAGTGAAAGCAAAAGGAGTTTTATTAAAAGAAGAAAAATAATTATGTAAACTGAAAAATATTATGGATGATCAAAATAATAGTTCTCAAAATTTCCTTCATGAGCTGAAATGGGGTTGAGATTTGGCTAGTCTGCATTAAATACAATCTTCAAAATGGCAATGCTATGTTTTCCAAAATGTCCTAAGTACAATATTCCATAAACTACGAAATAATCTTACTTTGGTAACAATACTGAGCTATTTTGGAGATTGAACTCAAGCATCAGCACATTGTCAAATATTGCAGTTTTTCAGGAGAGGGCAAACTTAGTGCTGACCTTCATATAAATTGATATTGCACTGAAAATGCACTGAGCTTCTGTAAAAACAAAAATACTTCAAGGCCCAAGAATATTCCTAATCGTTGGACCAGACCAACAGATTCAGTATCACCCAACTATAATTTACTTCAGGAGAACCCATTATAAATAATTATCCTTTGCCCTAAGAAAGTCAAACACTAATGGGATGGACAAACAGCAGGCATTAGGAGTATAGCACAGAAGTCAACTGGATGAGTAATATTGATTGTCATGAAGATCATGGAGGTCAAAGATTGAACATTGACCATGACTTCTCTTAGAGCAATATTAACGGTATTAGTGACCATCCAGCAACTCAGTGAAAGTGACACCAGATTTTCTTGATGACAACAAGCAAAACCAAAGGTCAACATCACGGGTGTCAAACTTGTGGTGTCATGTTGCCATCATGTGACTTTTGTAATGTTTTTTCCCTTTGTGGAGCTGGGGTGGGTGAGGCCTGCATGTGACACATCTGGTCCATGGGCCACCAGTTTGATACCCCGGTCTACATGGATACACATTTAGTACTATACCCCTTCAGGTTAACCTTTACTATGAAAGGTATCTTTTGGCTTTAAAAAATAATAATCATACTATACCTCCACATGATCTATGACAACTCAACATGGCTAACTCACCGCAGAGTAAATCACCATGGCCAACTTGCTGCCAGACAACTTACCACAGGAGAAGTGTTATATTGATACTGAAGAAATAGTGGAATAGAATTTAAGAAAGGATGCCAAAGGAGGGACAAAATGAAATGTGAACAACAAAAATTAAAGTATTTTTGTAATTATTTTAAATAATTAAATTGAATTGTTGAATAGTCCTGTGGTGAGTTGTCTGGTAGTGAGTTGGCCATAGCAGGTAGTCCTGTGGTGAGTTGGCTACGGCAAATTGGCCATGGCAAGCTGACCATGGTGAGTTGACTGTGGTGAGTTGGCTGTGACGAGTTGTCCCATTTTTCCCTCCTCATATGAAAGACGAAAAGAATACCAAGACCTGTAGATGAGGCTAAAGGATTCATGATGGTGTGCTCTTCTCCCTGCCTGATTTCAAATAAAACTGAACTCAAGACCTAACATGGATAACATCTATAGCATCTTAAGGCCCTGTCACACTGCCCAACGGATGCAAAACATTAGTAAAAAGGACACAACGGATGAGCAAAATGTTCCATCCGTTGTTATTGGCTCTCAAAAGGCGGCAAAAAATTTGCTTAAACGGAAGCGGATAACACGGAAAGGAATGGACGCGGTTGAGGACGCAGAGCCGATGGAAAGGCGGATGTCAGCCTTCAAGATCTTTACTATTGCTTTGCATCTGTTTTGACTGCCAAAGTAACGGGGGGGGGGGGGAGGGAGGTAGGGAATAAGTTGGGGAGTGAAGCTGGATGTGTTCATTTCATCTGTTTGTATAAATGGGAGGGGAGCATAAGCTAGAGTTAGGTTTCTATTTCTCGCGTTAGCTTTCTTCTCTCTGCGCAACTGGCAACCCGTTATCCAAAATATGGCCAAGGTCAACAGACAGAGGCCTCATCATCAACCTGAAAGAGGCCCACGATGATCATAATCCACAACTTCTAATTGGAAGTGTCATTTGAACTATTGGGGTGGGAACATTCCATCACTTTCTATATGGTGAATTGCGTGTCCTATTTCTCACTTCAGAACTTCTTTGGTTGCTACCACTTCACTTCAGTAAAAGATATCTTTTCTCTAAACTAAAAGAGTCAAAGTACATTTCTTTCCTGGATTTGATATGGAGTCCACCTGACATTATTCTGAATCTTCATCCACTGCCACCGGAGAGAGAATACCAATTTTTCCTTCTGAGGGGGCCTGGACATCATGTCATCTTCAAACAGTGACCAGAGGATCCAGGGGGCATGGAGGGCAAGATTCTTGCTGTGCAGGAAGCCAATCGCTAGCAGAGCTCAGTCTGGGAAGAGGATCAGGTGTGAAGCCCCAGATGGTCATGTGGGTGTTGTTGAAAAATCCGGAGGAGGAACCCCCCCCCCGGGTCAACAACTACCCACGTGTGTGGAAAAAGAGGAGCCTGTGGCAAGAGAAGGAAAAGAGGGAACTCTTTGCTGGAGATCAAGCCAGGAGGACATCCTGAATGAGCCTTTGAACAACCTCAGCTCCAATAAGGTATGAAGGGGGAGGGGGAAGAAGCCCCAGCCAGGAGAAGCAGAGCAGCTTCCCTCTCCCATAAAATCAACCCAATCCAGCAGCAGCCCCGGGGCTCAGCGGAGGTGAATTCCTAGAAGGCTAGAGCTCTAGTGCCCCATAGAAGTAAAATCATGGAGGGGATCCCCAAAGCCTTGGGAGTTTTTCCTAGCTCAATGTTTTGGGAGCCATTATGGAAGGACGTATGGAGGAGTATTTTCCCTCAGAAGCAGCCAAAGTGAGGTGTGTTACCAAGGGCTCTGGAGGGATAGCGGCAGAGGTGGATGGTGACTTGCATTATGATAATGCTCACTTCAGTTGCTGATTTATAACCTATTATGGCTGCACTGCGGGCCAGTTTGAGGGAACGCCCTGGCGGAGCGCAAGCCCGAAATCAGGATGAAAACCATAAAACAGGGGCGGAGGTCGTGGCTGATTACACCCCAAGAATTTGACAGTTAGCAGGCCATTTCCGGGCTGGCCCCAAGAAGACACCTGATAGAACTGTTTAAAAGATGGTTTTAAATGAAGAATGTGTACCAGAGATGCACTGCTAGAAGAGACCACCCAACTAATTTGCAGAGTGGTACTTCCTGGCAGAAGAAGTGGAAATTAATTTAATCCGAAGTAAACGGTGGGAGGTATGTGGAGCAAAGTTTCCCCCCCCAAGCGCCCTCCAAAAGAGGCTCCTAAACCTAGAAGGGAGGAGTGGCGGTGAGACACCAACCCTCGGCCCTGTTTTTCCGGATGTGGGAAAGGAAGGTCACCCGCTGTGACTGCAGAAGGTCAAGTTGGAGCCAAAGGGCGGCGCCAAAGGAAGGAAAAGAAACCTGAAAAGGTCCCAGCAAAAAACCGCGCCGAAACAAGTCACTAAAGTCGAAAGAGACAGCAGAGGTCGACCCCTTTCCGCAGAAGAGGAAATCAGAAGTCCCAGTGACCCTGAGGAGGCAGGGATTCTGGATTCGGAAGACACTTCCTGCGTAAGTCAAGACGTGGGCCCATGAACCATTCCGGTGAAGTGAGGGTACCCAATCAGCGGTCCGAAGGGGAGATGCTAGCCCTGTTAGATTCTGGGTGCACAAGGATCTATAATCAAACACAAGAGTAGTGAGAAAATGGGCTTACAGCTAAAACCTTGAAGATTGCCCATTCCATTTTTGCCAACTAGATGGATCAGTGGCTGGAGGTTTGCCACCGCTCCATTTTGTCAACGGAACCTATAAAATGATCAGTGGAGAGCACGATGGAGACCCTGCGTTTTAATTGTAGGTCCCTGGGATGGACAACCGCATTAATACTGGGATTGCCCTAGCTCCGGAAATGGAACCCCCAGGTTAACTGCGAGAAAGGGTTGCTTGCGCATACAACACAAAGCAGCAGCCAGGGGAAAGGGGCCAGATCCCAGCCAAAACCTGAGGAACCCTCATTGAAAAATAGCTTCACACAGCGTACTGTAGCCCGTGAAAATGAGGAAGAAATTTCCCAGAGTATTGGATTTAAAAGAAAGTGTTCAGTGAGAAGGCTCGGAGTTGAGCTTCCGCCTCACTGCCAAACGGACGTGTGCTATTGCAGATTTTGCCTGGGGGGAAAGCTCCCGAACCAATAGTTGTACTCAATACCCACGGAATTGAGAAGAGCTAAGATTGTTTATTGATAAAAATTTGGAAATGTTTTCATTCAACCTGCTAGGCCCGGGTAGTGGCCCCAGTGTTGCTTCCGTGGAAAAGAAAAGATGGTTCAAGACGCTCGGTAGTGGATTACAGAAATTTGAACGCTATTTTCTTGGAAAACCGTTAACCCCTTCCGTTTGATGAGGAACATGTTGGCCCATTTAGCGAAGGGCAAAGATCTTCACGAAGTTGGATTTGGAGAGAAGCATACTAACCGGATCCGAATTAAGGTAGGGGGATGAGTGGAAGACCGCTTTTAAACTTGCCCGGTGGGCCTGTTTCCAATTCAACGTTCTTCCTTTTGGTTTACAAGGGGCCCCAGCTGTTTCTGCAATGATCAATCAAAGTGTTACTATGACATTTAATACAGGGGGGTTTCTGGTTTATCTTTGGATGATATCTATCTAACAGGAGACCCGGTTAGATTGAACTGTGTATTAGTGGCGGTCGGTCTTTACAAAAAACTGTGTCCGCTAAATTGTATGCCTAAATTGTCAATGTGAATTCCATCAAGAAAATTGACTATTTGGGATATCGCATTTCATCTGAGGCATAGAGATGGATCCAGAGAAAGTTGCATGCCAATTCTGGGAAGTGGCTCCACCAATGCACCCAGAAAACAACTTCAAAGCTTTTTTGGATTTGAAACTTTTTACCGGCAATTCATCTGACAGTTTGCTAAGAAGCAATGCCCTCACAAAATCTCTTGAAAACAAAAGGGGGAGGTGAAGCCAGGCCAGGAAAAAGCCGCTGGAGTGGTCCATGGAGTGCCAAGCTGCTTTTGAAAAAAGCTAAAACGATGTTTGCGCAGAACAGTGCTGAAACACCCGGATATGCCATCCTATCGTGATTCAGACCGATGCAAGTGAGGTCAGGCTTGGCTATTGGAGCGGTGATTACTTCAAATCAATGAAGAAAGGGGGACTTTACAGCCTGTGCCGTACACCTCCGAAGCTGTCTGAAACAGAGAGAAGATGGGCGTCTGGAGAAAGAAGCTTTGCAGTCGTTGGGCCTGGCTGACCTGGAGACATTTCTGGAAGGAGCAAAAACACCCGTTTGAGGGATGGACTGATCAATAAGAATCTGAAGCTTTAAAAAACGCCCCGAAGCTGTCCTCTAAACAAGTTCGCTGGGCCAAGTACTTCAAGCGATCAATATTTCATTGAAGTACATTCCAGGGCAGGAAGAATTTTATGCGGATCTTCTCTCTAGACTACCTCAATATAATACACGCGCCAGGGGTGATAGCCCAATTGTCTCAGCCAAACATCTAGCCGCCCCAGTATCAGGAGCTCAAAAGAAAGAATAAAGAAGTGGTTTTTAATCGAATGACTTAACTGAACAATTAAAAGAAGCTTAAAACTGGACAAATGGTTCGTGGCTCATTCAATATAAACTATACGATTAGAAGATGGTTGGCTTGGGTGGCGCCAAGTTGTATGTGCCACAGGCTTACTGAGGAGCCAAATACTACAACAGGCTCATATGTCTAAAGCAGCTGGCCACTTCGATTTGTGAAGACCTACATCTGGTTAAGCGGCAATTCTGGTGGGCCTACTTTAAAAGAAAGGACATGAAGCTTGGTAGCTAGCTGTCCAGTTTGTGCTTCGGCAAAGGAGACCTCCTTGGTAAGCAGTAGGGTTGTTACAAATGTAGCTAGACCAATCGGCTCCCTGGAAGGAAAATCTCTGTGGACTTTATAGATAGAATTGCCCCGAAAGTGGGTGGAAACACGGGGTCCAATTTTTTTCTCTGGGGTAGTGATGTATTTGGTTTTCCAAACAAGTACATTGCATACTTGTTTCCAAATTCCCTCTGCTAACGCTGGCGGCTAGAAAATGTTTATATCAATATCCTATAGGTTACATGGGCAATCCCGGAATGCAATAATCTCTGACAGAGGGATCTCAATTTACCTCAAATTTTTGAAAAGAGTTCCGAATGTTAATAGGCTCTGCCCAGGGTTAGCTCTGCCACCCACCCCCCAAACCAGATTGGGGCCCTGTGAATGAGAACTAACGCAGTGTTAGAACAATATCTCAGATGTTAACATTAAATTATCAAAAAGAGAACTGGGTCACGAATTATTACCATTTGCTGAAGTGAGTATAACAATCCATACAAGCAGTACTGGATTTACTCCATTTTAAGTGGCTTCGGGACAAGATTTCGTTCCCATACCTGAACTTCCTCGTGAAACCTAACAATCCATTCGTTGGGATGAATGGATACTCGCTCCAACTTAATTGGCCAGTAACACGCCAAAAACATTTAGAGGGGCCCATCAAGCTCATAAGAAAGATTATGCAGACAAGAAAAGCCCCCCAGAAGAATATAAAGTGTGGTGAAAGGTTTTCTGTCACCAGGATACCTGCAGACCACTCAAAAGTCAAAGAAATCTTAGGTCTAAGTACTGTTTGGTCATTTCACAATTAGAACGGATTATAATCCATGCTAACAGTCCAGCTAACCTTACAAAACTCTTCAACGATCATCCGGTTTTCCATGTTAGTTTGCTAAAACCTGAACATACTTCTGAACTTAAGACCCATTCCAGGCTGACCCTCCCATACATACTTGATGAAGAGCGAACAACATTTTGAAGGTTAAAAGGAATTCTGGACTCTCGGCAAATGGGTAGGGGGTCGATCCAGTATCTTGTGCCTGGAAACATTCCTTCTTCACAAGCCGAATGGGTTACTCGAAACCGATGTTAAAGCCCCCTAAGTTTGGTCAAAGAATTTACGTTCCAAGTATCCTGATAAGCCTTAGGAGTGATTGTTTTGTAATTGTTTAATGATTTAATAATTGTTCTTTATTATTCTCCTCTCTCTCTCTTAGACTGATGGTTTTCCTTTTTCTAGGGGGCGAGGTCAGCCTCAAGATCTACTATTGCTTTGCATCTTTTCGGACTGCCTAAGTAACGGCGGGGGGGAAGGATGTAGGAATAAGTTGGGGAGTGAGCTGGAGGTGTTTACATTCTCTGTTGTATAAATGGGAGGGGGAGCATAAGCGTAGAGTTAGGTTTCTATTTCTCGCTATAGCTTTCTTCTCTCTGCCGCAACTGCAACCCATTATCTTTGCCAAGGTCAAACGGACAGAGGCCTCATCATCACCTGAAGATCCACATATCATATCCACAACTTCTAATGAAGTTGTATTTGAAACTATTGGGGTGGAAACATTTCCATCACTTTCTATATGTGAGATTGTGCCGCTAATTTCTCAAATTATGAAATTCTTTGGTTGCTACCACTTTTCACTTTCAGTAAAAGAATATCTTTTCCCTAAATAAAGAGTCTAAGTTTTCTTTCCTGGCAGTTTTAATGGAGCTCACTGAACAGCGGGATGGGAACGGAAGCCCAACGGATGGAAGTGGATTGGTGAGCGATGACACATCCGCTTAGGCTTCCGGGGCGACCTCAGCAAAGCGGACGCGGAACGGATTACAGCAGATGCACAGCGGATGAAGCGGCATGACAGAGCGAGCTAGCGGTATGCAGAGCAATGAGCAGATGCAGAGCGGGAAGTCCTAGCGGATGCACAGCGGAAGCCGAATGGATGGCCGAGTGTTCAATTGCGCATGCGAGGTGGGGGATGGGCATTGCGTAAGCCCTGCGGATATAAAGGGGAAGGCATCTCCAACAGATCACCATTCGAGGAAGACCTGCTACTCAGATGCATTTTGATGCCTTGCTGCCCTGCCTGCATGCCTGCCTGCAAGCCTGGCTGCCAGCCTTCCTGCCAGCCTGCTCCAAGGCCTTAACTCCCAGCCTCCTGGCAAGCCTCCCTGACAGGCTTGTCTCTACCTGCCTGACGCCTTGGTGCCTGCCTGCCTTCCTGCCAGGCTTCCTGCCAGGTTCCTGCCAGGCTTCCTGCCACCCTTGGTGCCAGCCTTCCTGCCAGCCTTGGTGCAGCCTGGTGTCCTGCCAGCCCTTGTGCCCTACCAGCCTCCCTGCCAGCCAGCAAGTCCCACAACCATGGGGAAGAAGCGAAACCTCAAGCAACCTGCTGCCATTCCCTAGGCAAAGAGGACAGGGCCACCCTTCCCGCCCCCTGTCCCTGACTCGTGCGTGTTCTGCTGGGGGCTTCTGTCTGCTCGGGCTTGCGCTTCTGGTTCTGGAGCTTCTTGTGACTGCTCCTGGCCGGTGGTGCTTCTGCTGGTGCTTACTCTGCTGAAGCTGCTCTTAGGTCCTTGCTGGTCCTGCTGGGTCCTGCTCATGATCGCTGACATGCTCTGTTACTGCTGGTGGTGCGGCGTGGTCATTACTTCATTCCTGCTCGTCCTGCTCGTGCTTCCTTGGTCATCTGCTTCGTGCTCCTGGGCTTTGCTGGCGCTGCTGGTGCTTCCTCTGCTGCTGATGATCCTGGTCCTGCTGGTGATTGCTGGTGCTCTGGTGCTGTGGATCCAGTGGTGGCTGCTGGTTGCTGCTGCTGCTGCTTACTGATTGATGATGATGATGATCCTGGCTGATGCTGATGCTATGCTGATGCTGCTACTGTTGCTGCTGATGATTTTATTCCTGCTGGTGATGATGATTGATGATGATGATCCTGCTGGTGCTGCTGCTGCTGGTGTCGTGTAGAGAGCAGCCCCTACTACCTGGGAGCCACTTCTTGATGAGGCCCATCTGGTACCTGCAAAGGGAGGAAGAGGCGATGCGACAACGGGAGAGGAGGCAGATACTCCATGAGGGAGGAACAGTGAGGGTGCTGGAGTGGCTGAGAGAGATATGAACATCTGTGGCGGAAGGGACACCGTGGTTGTGACAGGGACATCAGAGGAAGCATTGCTGCTTTGGAGAGAGGAGGCAGAGGTATGGGACTACACTTCGGAGGTCTCCTCGGCTTGGTAAAGCACATGCAGCAACTGGTACGGGAAGCTGAACCTGAAGAAATCTGGCCAGGCGCGGTTAAGCTGTATGGACAGAGAGGGAACTATGTCATGGCCAGGTGCAGCTTCCTGGGAGGGTGAGATCCACCACGCGAGGAGGCAGCCCCTCTCACAAACCCTGTCTTCAGGCAGCTGCTGAGATGCCAGGTCCTCTTCCGGCCGAGAGTCAGCTCCTGTCTCAGGCAGGTTCTTGTTGAGCGTGCCACGGGCAGAGAACCGCGGACAGCTTTTCTACCATGGCGGAGCACATGGAGGGACTCCCTAGTGCAGTGGGAGAAAGGAGACAGCACTTCACACCACAGTCTTACCCGCTCCACCCCAGCTTCACCTCACACAGAAAGCAAGAGCCAGACAGGAGGCGCAGAGCCACACTGTCCTGCGGAGATAAGAGACACCATTCAGGAGCAGCATAGATTCCTCTCTCAGCTGCGTCACCTGACTCCCTCATCTTCCAACCACAAGCCCTTCCTCAACCATTGTGACCAGACCCTCAGGACCATGGCGGAACCCAGTACCAGGTGTGTGAGGACCGGATCACCGAGCTGCTTCAAAACCCTCGAGATCCAGAGGAACCTGCTCTCACCAGTCCGAGGTCTGCTCCTCCACCCCAGGTGTTGATGTTCCCTCCATTCCAAGCTTCCTACAGGGCCTCCCTACCAGGTAAGGCTTACCAGGAGGTTCAGCAGCACAGGCAAGCAGCCCTCCAAGCCCAGGCACAGGCTCATTGGATGGCCACATTGCCACCGGTCCACTGATGCCTCCGATGCCACCCACGCCCAATGATGCCAACTGATGACAGTGATGCTCAACCTACGCCACCGATGCCACCAATGCCAGAACCTCACCAGCTGCAGACCAGACAGCCCACTCCACTGCTGCCTTCCTCCATCCACAGCCAAGCCGGCCTTCAGTACAATCTGTCCTCGGTACTGGGGCTGACACCACATGCCATGGGGAAGGAGCTCTCAACATCACGGGGCAGAGCCAGCTTGTCGAGAAGCTTCCTCAACACACCGTCACTGTTGTCCCTTCAGGCCAGGCACCCCAGTGGTGCTTTCAGACCACACTCCCAGCACCACCACCTTTCCACAGCACCTGGACCCTTCACCCCGAGACTGGGCACACCTTCCGATGACCAAGAGCGGTTGCCAGAGGACTGGCTGGCTGGGCTCCTGTGGGACTTTATTTGGACACTTACTGGGGGTCATTTTTCTTTTACAGCTTGTTGTTCAATTAAAGTCTATCTTTGATTTCAAACACTTGCTCATTTCTTTAGTTTTAATAAGTTTGGTGGAAACTTTTTAGAGACGGTTTAAGCTTTTTGATGCTTTGTGGGATGGTTAAGTAGCAGTGTGGGTGGGCAGGGCATTACTGTGGAATGAGGAGGGAGATACCTTTGGGATGGTAATAGCTGTGGGATTAGATAAACTCCAGTGCAAGCATAGTTGAACTGTATGGTCCCAACCCTCCAGGTGCCCACATCTATGGCCCTTTATTATCAATAAAATGGGATAAATCATCCCAACCATGTCAACACAAACACAACTCTTTATTAAATGCCCCCCCCTTAATCATTGTAGGGCCACGTCAACATACATGGACCAATTCATCAGTGTGGAATGAGACAGGCTGAAGGAAGCATGCCATAAGCATCTATCATCCTGTCTTGCCACTCCACCACTTCCAGCTGGGGGAGTTGCACTAGTATTTCAGGAGGTTGCGTTGGCTTCTTCCCTTCACGTGAGGCTCTGTTGGGGCCTGCACATCCTCAGTGTCTATCGGGTTTTGCCTTACCTTCCATTCCCAGGCTACATGTCCCCATTGCCTTTTGGAGCGTCACCGAGCCTGTTCTGTAAGACTGTGGTAAGCGGGGTTGCACATTGAGATTGTGCAGGATGCAGCAAGCTTCCCGATTCTCCTCACGGTCTGTGGGCGATGCTTCATGGGTGGTGAGAAGTAACCTGGAACCTGTTGGGCCAGGATGCCAAAGGGCGTTCTCCCCACCCGCCTTGCCCTGGACATCTGTAGTTGAGATTCTTTCTCTTCACGGGTGAGGAGTCTGGAAGGTGTAGGGCTTCATTGAGCGTAGGTTCTGAGGGAGAAAGGCATTCATCCCCCCACGATGAAGTAGGGGCACATATCTTGCGCTGTCGTTGGGCAGGGGGTCTGGATTCTGGGAAGCCCACGATTGAGTTGCGTTCCAGCCCTCCTTGAGGTGTCACTGGCGTTGTTATACCTTGGGCATCTGAATTGACCCATTGCCTGAAGCATCGATGATACATGAACTTGTAGTCAGCATCCACCATGGCGAACGAGGACAATGGCTGAAGAAGCGCCTTGTAGTTTGAAATAAATTGGACCCTGACTTGGCTGGAGCTTTGCAGGCCACGTGTTGCATCTATGGCTTCCAACGGGTGTGTGGAATTCCACCTCCGATACCACTGCTCTGCAACTTCCTTCCATCCTTCTTCAGTGAGGGGCACTGTAGGAGCTCCTCCATCTATTGTTCGAATGGCCTGCACCACTTCCTCTGACACAATGCTGATGGGTTGTGTGCGCACCTCCAGCCGTACTGGCAGGCTCCTGTAGGAGGTTCCTTAGGCCAAGGTTGGCGCAGAGTGGAGGTGCCACCTTGAACCCAGGTTCCAGGCTGGGCCGGAAGTTGGTGCTCCTGCTGGTTCAACCTGGGTTCAGTCACTGCACAACTTCATCAAACATGGCTGGAGGCATCCCTCATGAAGTTCTGGAATGCACGAGTGTCTTTCGTTTCCTTGAACTCCACCATCAAGCTTGTTGTTACAGTCCGACTCTGCTTTCTCCCGATCCATCTTCGACCAGACGCTTCTTGGCCGCCTCTTTTTCTTCCCGTGTAAGTTCCACAGACTGTTAGATGGCTTGTACTGTTTGCCAGAAGATGATTGGCTGCAAAATACGTGTTACGATCCATCGTGGACTGACTTGGATGTGTGGAAGAGCAAAGAGTTCAGATTGAAAGCGCTGCAGAGGTCTGCACAGCTGGGCTGCTGGCTTGAAAGTGAGATTCCAGAGTTGCTCCCCTTTTATAGCAGTATAGGTTTTTCCTTGCGTGTCCCTTTGCATCCTCTAGGCATCCTTAGACATTTAATATCCAGATATGTCCCCTCTCTGAACGTTTTTTTCGTTTTTAAATGCTTTGTTTCCGTGCTGCATCCGCTAGGCATCCGCTTCCGCTTTCTCCCTGCATCCGAGCGATGCGGTGCACGGATGTGCAGCGGCTGCAGCTAGGCGATATAGCGGTATGCGTAACGATGAGAACGGATGACCTAAGCGGATGCAGAACGGACGGATTGGATTACCAAAAGTTTTGAGCAGTTCAAAACTTTCTGAGTGGATGAAACGTCAATAAACGGATGCTGGACAGATAGAGAGTAGTACAGAACGGATACATCACGTTAACTAATGGATGGGAAGCTTTTTTGTCTGTTTTACATCCTCTTTCCATCCGTTGGTGCAGTGTGACAGGGGCTTTACCTACAAGATTTTTTCTTAGCAATATATCTATATTTTAAATTTTGCACTTGTGTTTGTTGTTTGGGAACCAAAAATAAATATTACAATTTGATTAAGAAATAAATACTCCTCAAACCCAGTATTTAGGCATAAAATGTCTATGCTAATGGCTCTTAGCATATTCTTTGCATTTTATGTTATTGGGGAGAAAGGAAAGATTATTGAACTATTAAATAGAAAGAGCAAGGAGATTGTAAACATCTATCCTTATCTGCATGAACTATTTCAGTTGCTCTGTGAACAGGGCAGGGAATAGAGGTGGTATTCAGCAGGTTCTGATCAGTTCTGGAGAACCAGTGGCAGAAATTTTGAGTAGTTTGGAGAACTGGCAAATCCCACATTCCCCTGCCACGCACCAAGCCACGCACACAGAACCAGTAGTAAAAAAAATTGAATCCCACTACTGGGAATCCCACTACTGGAACTTCAAATTTTCCCTCCAATTATTCGACTGCTTAAAGTTTCTATTAGCATTCAACAAGCTATTTGAACATCATTATCATTGACTGTTATACAATCAGTGCTTTCTATATTACCAACAGATAGTTGGGGCAGTGATAAAGTTTCCTTAATGGAGAATATTTTCACATCTGAATCTCAAGGATCACGTATTGTGTGTTAAGAACATAGAGAAGAAATAGGTATTTCAATATGTCTCTGTGAGGGGTTTTGCGGGGTCTGTATGTATGGAGATGCATTGGCTCAGCAGTTAAGAAGCTGAACTTGTCAGCTGGAAACCTAATATCTTGCTCCACCTGCATACGTAGCAGTTTGAAAGCATGAAAATGGGGTAGATAAATAAATGTCACTTTGGTGGGAAGGTAACAGTGTTCCATGTTTCTCCACATACTCTGTGCTATGGCATGATGTCATGCTGGCCACATGACTGCAGATATGTCTTTGGACAATGCTGACTCTCTCGGCTAAGAAATGGAGATGAATACCACCCTCAAGAGTCAGACATGATGGAAGATAGGAAAAACCTTTACTAGATCAATTGATAGATAGATTGATAGATCAATAAAAAAGAGGGAGGGAGAGGGAGAGAGAGAGAAGGAGAGAGGGAGGGAGGGGGAATTTATAGATAACTAGCTAGCTAGCTAGACAGACAGACAATATATAATGTAACATACAAACACCATTTGTACAACTACCTAGGTCAAGAGCAAAGGGAAGACTATATCATACATACATATTTGTGGCTAAGAATGTGGAGAATTTGGAATCTTTTTTATTTCACAGTAAAGCAAACAATTTCATATTTTCAAGATTAATCTGTGGATTGGAATGTAGGGATTTTTCAGAGTGTGGGAATTGTCTGAAGTTTGCAGTGCTGTTTGTAGCTGAATGTTTGTCTACAAAATTGCATTATTTAGACAAGACTGAAAAAAGAATGCATTTTTCATGTAAAGTGTTAATTATGTGTGTGTTACAGAAAATTGAGCATTTTGTGTTTTTGTTCTTTAAAAATACAGACTGATTAGGAAATTAAATAGAATGTGTTTATGAAGGAATAAAATGAAAATGACACTGACTTCTTCACTCATCTTTCTTTTACTTCATGTCATAATTCCATATTGCAATGACAGATTTACCAAGAGGCACACAATTCCATTTTTTCTTTTGTGAAAAATTTAGCCTGTATAGCAGCCAGCAAAACATGTCACCTTTCAACAGCTGCTGACCTACAAACCTAACAGGAAAAGATGCTGCTGCCTTATGACTTTGAATACATATCTGAAAGAAAGTGTCTGCTAAAATCTCAAAACAAGTTATGCAGAGAAGTGAAAAACTAAGAAAATTAATGTATGGTTTTCCTAAAGCAGTTGCAATGGCTGCCAATTAGTTTTCAAGATAAGTTTGTGACTGTGTCACCTGATGCTGATTTAATTGATTGATTCATAAATTCATCAGAGAAGGTCAGTCCTGAGATTAACCAAGTGTTATCTTGCAGTTACTCACAGAGATCCTTCTCTATGGTGACACCTCAACTCTGGAATGCTTTCCTTCTTCCTAAAATCACAAATGCCCCATGAAATCCTTTATTATAAAGAAGAGGAAAGAAATATGCAAGAATTACTGCCTAGGTAAAGGATGTGGTGGCTCAGTGGCTAAGACACTGAGCTTATTGATCAGAAAGCCATTTGAATCCCTAGCACTGCGTAACAGAGTGAGCTCCCATAACTTACCCCAGCTTCTCCCAACCTAGCAGTTTGAAAGCATGTAAAAATGCAAATACAAAAATAGGGACCACTTTGGTGGGAAGATGACAACATTCTGTATAACTGGAGTTTAGTCATGCTGGGCACATGACTATGGAGATGTTTTTGGACAGCGCTGGCTCTTCAGCTTTGTAATGGAGATGAGCACCACCCTCTAGAGCTGGAAATGACTAAGCACGTATCTGTGAGGGGAAACTTTACCTTTACCTAAAGGAGGCTGAAACATTTTTTTAAAGGCCTGAGAAACAGATAATAGGGAGATAGCTCCCAGATTCACTGGAGAATAATTCTGGGGGAGGCTCAATACCATCGGATTGCAACATGTTGCTAACAGCTAATGCTAATAAAACTAATTCTAATCTTCCTGGAAATCAACCTGATGGGGCTGATATTTAGGTATCGTGAAGTCTTATTACTTTACCAAAAACTTTCCTGCATGAATATTGAATGAATGGTTTCTGTTTTGTTATTGTTTCCATTCTCTTCCTTTTAATGAATGTTTTATTTCATTAATTAAAGTTTATTATTGCATTTTATAATTTGACCATAAAACACTCCATGATGCCTTTATATGGGAAGTGATAAAAGGGATATATTTAATAATCTCATGAATCCTGTAAATAGTAGTTCTGTGGAGCTTTAGATGCAATTTCAGAGAGGTGTTTTGAGTGTGTAGAAGCCACGAGATCTCAAAAAGGAGCTACTGTAGAATCGCATGGGCAGATATGATCTAACATGCTCCAGAACACTTTTTGGAATCAAATTGAAAAGAATTTGACCTGAGAAATAGCTGCTGTGTGGATTGCTCCTTGTTAGTAAAGCCCTCTTTCAAAAATTCTCGTCCCACTTCTTTCTTCCCTAGGGTTTCTTCCCAAACATTAAAGAATAATGACAATGTATATTTGACTCTCACAGGACCTATTCAATCTTTCTTGGTCAATTAAGTTGGTCAATTAAGCCGAGGAGTTTCCTGCTAAGAATAAATTACAAAATAATGCAAAATTTTTTTTTTTTTTTATTAAGAATTTTATTAATTTTTAACAAACAAACATAACATCATAACTACAAAACATTTATTCTCATATATTCTTCCGAGTGTGTCCGGTTCGGTTCATCAGCTGTGCATTCATTTTTATAGTGTCATAAGATATATATTGCATAACAATTTATATTATCAATCCATATCCTAATATTACTAATTCTTTCATTCTTTATGGGGATTCAATACTTTAAACACTTTATTTATAACAAGTCAAGATAATTCATAACAAATTAATCCTAAAAAAAAAAAGAACAAAAAAAACACTTCTTATTCAATATAATATTCTAGTATCTATCTTATCATCTAACCATGGTAAAAAGCTTCCCAATTTCATAAAAATTGTTTATCTTCTTGCTCTCTAAATTTCAAATGGTCAATACTACTCAAATTTCAGCACATTCTAGATATTTTCTTAATAATTTCTTCTGTATGTGGTATTTCTCATTCTTCCAATTTTTAGGCAAAGTACAATCCTAGCCGCTGCTGTTAATACATTATACCAATCAATATATGTTCAATATTCTTTATTAATATGGTGTCAGGTAGAATTCCCATAGAAAAGTCCTCTGGTTTCAAGTCGATGTGTTGTCTTTGTCATTTTTCGCAATCCATATCTGCTGAATAATTTAGTCCGAGTATTTTCGAGCACTCCTCACAGGTCCACCACATATGATAAGTAATGAGCCAGGTATCTGTGACATTTCCAACATTTTTCAGAATTGTATTTCTTAAAACATTCTTGCTATGTCTTGTCTCTTAGGGGGGAAGTCCCCTGTAAAACATCTATACAAGTTTTTCTTTTACTATGCTTTGACATTGTCATTTTATAAATTTTGAGTCCATAATTTTTTGCCATTGTCTTCTAAATCAATCCCATATCCAAAAAAAATTTTCCCCCAAACAATATAGTTTCTTTAACTTGTTCTTCTTCTAAGTTTAAATTCCCAATAAATAACCATATAATTTTTAATCACATTGGTCCATCAGTACCCATCAATATCTTATCTAAAATCAGTCTGTTTATATAAAATCCTTCCATTTAAGATTTCCATCATCTTATCTGGATGTATTTGCGCATATGAAAAACCAATTCATCTTTATACCTTGTTTCCTCTAAGTTTTTGATCGATTTCAGTCCACACTCTTTTCATCTAACAATTCCCCATATCTAACTGTTATTCCTTTTTATAAATCATAGGATAGGAAAATGCTTCAATCGTCGATAACCAAACTGGAATTCAAAATAACATTGTTTTTTGTTATCTTTTTCCCAATTTAACCACAAGACTCTTCGTATGATATAGTCTTTCTAAAATACCCTGTGTTTTAGTTCCCTTGTAACCAGTAGAAAGCATGCCCCGCCCCAACAGTAAATCATGGCCTCTAATTTCAACAAATCTAATGTTTTACTTAATTTATCCATTCTTTGACCCACATCAAAGCTTGCATGTCTTGATAATACAGTTCCAATTAGGCAAGCCAAAACCTTCTCTAAGTCTATGCATGCTTGTAAAAGCTTTAACTTTATTCGTCGCTCTTTTACCCTTTGCCATATAAACTTTAACATAATTTTATTTAATCTTCAAAATAATCTTTTTCCAAGTCTAATTGGTATTGTTTTGAAAGAGAAATAATAATTTCCCTAGTAAAATATTCATCTTAATTGTTGAAATTCTCCCTATTAATGACAGTTTGCAAGTTTTCCATTTCTTCAAATCTATAATTATCGTTGTTTGAGTTTAAGTATAAATTATTTTCTTTTAATGTGCTACAATCTTGCCGTTCAATATTATCCCAGATGTACTAACCTTATTTGTAACTTTGAATTTTCAAAAGATCTGTCATTCTTCTCTTTTGTTTTCAATAACATATTTTTTGTTAAGATCTTTGTTTTTATCTTTGTTGTATCTCAAGCCAGCCATCTCAGCGTATGTCTCTATCTTTATCCATAATTTAGGAAGCGTTTCTAACGGGTCGTCCAGGGATAAAAGCTAAGTCTCAGCAAAAGCTGCTGTAGTTTAATTTCTTCTTTTTAATTTTCATTCGCTTTTTTACTTTTATCATCCCTGAATATTTTTCTATTTAACACTTCCAAAGTTCAATACGAATAGCAAAGGAGATAGAGGAACACCCTTGTCTTGGTGCCTTTTCCTTATATTAATAGATCTGTTAAATTCTCCATCAATCATTACATTTGGCTTGTCTGTTTATTATACTATGGCTTCTATTGGCTTGAATAAATTTTCTGGCAAAACCCATCTGTTCCAACAGTAAACAGCATAAATCATCCAGTTCACATTGTCAAAAGCTTTTTGAGGCATCTAGAAATACAAAGCCATTTGCTTCTCAGATTGAGGCCTCATAGATTCCAAGGTGTCTAAAATATACCCTCATTTGTCTCTGATTTGTTCTCTTGGCAAGACATCATTTTTGATGCTGGGTGAATAAAATTATTTAAATATTTTTTTCAGTCTATTCTGTAGTATTCGAAGCAAAGATTTTCATAATCTGCATTCAATAAGGAAATTAGGTCTATAGTTCTGTAATTTTGCAGTGGGTCAAGCCTCTTCTTTTGGAATAAGTGTAATATAAGCCTCTGTCCAATGTTTTGGGTATCATCTTCTTTACATAACTTCATTCATAACTTCTAAAGAGTGGGATACTTAATGATTCTTGAAATTTTATAGAATTCTGCCGGAAGCCATCTGGACCTGGTGGCTTTGGCCATTATTTTGTCTCTTAAATGCTATCGTTTTAATTCCTTCATTTGTTATTATTACTTTCTAAATTTCTATCAGTCTCTTTAAGGTATATTCGGTAAGTTAACATTCTGTAAATACTGTTTAATTTTGATCCTCATCCAATAATTCTCTTGTTTTATTAAGTTGCCCATAAAAATCTTGAATAAATTTCTTTTTCTCTTTATTACCACATAAACTTGCCTTGATCATCTATTAGTTTAATATTTTCTTTGATTCCTTCTCCTTTTCTCAATTTAATATGCTAGCCATTCTACCTGGTTTATTTGCATCTTCAAAATAATTCTGTTTTAAGAAGTTTCTGATTTTCTGTGCCAATTCTTCTTTCCCTATTAATTCCGATTTTATGCTTAATTAACATCCAGTTTCAATTTAATATCTTTTTTCTGTTGGCATTTTCTGTAATTCTGTTTCAAGTCTTTATATTCATCTTCCAGGTCTTTGAGGCTTGTCTTTTCCCTAATATTCTTTTTTTCTCTTATATATCTATTATCAAACCTCTAGCATATGCCTTCATTGTATCCCCAAATCTTCTCATTGCAAGGTATCCTCTTTTTTATTTTCTTTAGAAAAAAAAGTCCTAATTCCTTCTCCATTCCATTGTATACAATCTTTTCTCCTTTTAAAATAGTGTTAATTTAATGTCCATCTCGATTCTTTTTTTTTGTGTGCCTTCCATTTAATTGTCAATTTGGGCCTAATGGTCTGCCAAGTATTTGCTTCAATACTTAGTTTCTTTGGATAGTGGATATTAATTCCTGGTTGAGATCCAATCATATCTATCTGGACCATGATAAATGACCTGTTAGAGCTAAAAAGTATATGTTTAGCTTTAACATTTTCTTTCTCTCCAAATATCTTTTAAGGTTAAATTCAATCTATCATTTTAAAAAAGATTTAGGAGAGTCTTTTCTATGTTGTTTTATTGTCGTTGTTATGTAGTCCAATTTGTTGTCCACAATTTCATTAAAATCCCCCATCATAATTAATATTTTGACATAATCCAATCTAAATCTATTTTCCGATATTGTAGTTTTTTATAAACTGCTTCAACTCAGCTGTTATCATTCGGCATAAATTGCAATCAGGAGTATTTTTTTTATTATTATCCGTTATTTCCACCATTAATACTCTGCCGTCTTCATCCATGTAGATCAGTTTTGCTGTGAATATCCTCTTTAATATAAAGAACCACTCCTCTTTTCTTACATTGAGTCAGAGAAGTAAATATTTTCCCTAACTTTGGTTTGTATTAACAATTGCTCATGTTGTTTTTAATATGAACTTCTTGTAGCCAAATTATATCAAATTTTAATTTCTCTAATTTATGAAAGGTTTTCCTTCTTTTAACAGCTGAGTTGAGTCCATTTATATTCATTGTATCAGTTTTTTTTTCTTCCATGATTATGCTTTATATTTGGATTCTAACAGTTCTCGTGCTCTCTCTTCACGTTGTTCTTTACTGTCATCTGTCACCTGCAGCTCCTTTCTCTTTTTCAGTCTCGGGTTTGTTCCTCCAGAAGCTCAATTAATGAGACCTCCTTCTCTACCTCCTGTCTTCTTCTTCCAAAAAATTCTGCATAGAGAAAGTTCTGCTTTTTCAAATTGAATCAATTCTATGTCTCTGCTCTTTGCCACATGAAAAATTAATCCTTCTGGTATCAGCCATCTATAGTTCACTTCATTTTCCAGTAAGTTTTAGTCAGAAATCGGTATTCTCTTCTCATCTCTCTCACTCTTCTGGGTATTTGTTTTAAAACCACAATCTCTTTTACCTTTATTTTTCAATGTTTTTTCTCTTACCACTTGCAGTATTTGTGTTTTGATGGATTTTTTGGTAAATCTAATATGAATTCCTTTGGTAGTTTATTTCTTCATCGCATATCTTGTATAAACTCGTATACCTCATCTACTCCATCCATCATCTTTTCCTCTGTAATTTCCAGAACATCTGCAACATTGCTATCATTATCGCAGCCAAATTTTCTCCTTTTTCCTCTTTCTATATTTTGAAATCTAAGATAAAATTCTGACCTTTCCATCTCCCACCCTCAACATCCCACTTTTTTCTTGGTTCTACCACTGTTAATCTAGTATCAATATTTCCTATCTTCTCTCTCTTTGTTCCTTCCTCCTCAATTTTTTGAAATCTCTCCTCATACTTCCCATCATTTGTTTAATTATTTTTCCACTTTTCATCAGTCTTCTCTATTTTTGTTCAACAGTATCTATTTTTATCTTATATCTTGAATTCCTTGGATTAAGCATCTGTAAGTTTACTTTTTCTTGTTTTTCATCTTGCTTCAACATTGTCTGGATTAAATGTTGTCCAGCCGATGGTGGGGAAGCAGAGGTAGAAGTGAAGATGCCAATTGATTTTTGTTTCCTGCTCATTTCAGCTTCCAAAACTTCAGATTCTCTTTGACTTTTAAATCCAAAACCAAAGAGGAAGAAGGGAAAAAAAGGAAAAGAGAAATCTTCAGGTTCTTCTATACCCTAATCCAATTGAAATAATCCACCATAAAAGGAAAAATGGATGGAAGAAGAGAAAAAAAAAAACAAAAACAAAAAAAAAACAAAAGTTATTCAAAAAGGAAGAGCAAGGTGAATCCAAAAGCTAAATGAAGAGGAAGAAAAAAAAAAAAAAATCTAAGGCTTTCCCTTTAAAATAAAAAGCAAATACTAAGATTAGGATTTACAAAAACTCTGGCAAGGGGAATTTCACAGTATATATATATATCTATGCACACTGTACTTTATTTCTTTATCCAAGGCTCTTTATTATGACCTCTTCTCCAGCAACTTCAAAGCCAAGTCTCAAATGTTGAAACATTGATAAGAGTCCAAGAAAGCACCTGTAAATAATATTTTACTAAGTTCTCCCTCTATCTTATCAAATTAAAATGTCCTTGAGAAAGAGTGTTTATAGACTTTCTCCCCAGTTCAAATAAAGTATTTTTCAAGCCCTAGTTGGCAGTGTTGCAACATCTCTTCATACTCTTTCCCCCCAGCCAGGAAAAGGAGAAAGAAAAATATTTATAAAAGACTCAAACAAAAAAAGAACAATAAGAAAGAATAAACAAAGGGAGCTCTATCCTAAAAGGAATTATTGTATCGAAAAAAAGCATAAAAAATATATAACAGAAAAATCAATCGGTGTACCTGCAAAGTCACATTAAAGTCCTCAGTAGAAATAAAAACGGATAGTGAAAAAGTCCAAACCTCAATTTGACTTTCTCTAGAGTAAGCGCGCTCACCAGTTCTAGTCAAACAACAATAAAGTCACAGATTTCTTCTTTTCTCCAATGGTGTCCTTTCAACAGTCTATTTGCAATTCAAAAAGGATTTCTTCACCCACACCGACACACACTCGCTCAAAGCACTTTCCTTTCGGAGCTGTCCCGGCTTCAGCAGCTTTGGAGGCTGGTCTTTTCGCTTCCAGCAAAAGGGCTTCTCCCGGATCAAACCAGAGATTTTGCGATATCTCTGGGATCTGGGACTGTGCCCTTAACGATCCCCGTCTCTACGGGACGTTTAGGTCCGTTAGGGACCAGGCCAGGGAACGACAAATTATCGATCTCAGAGCCCCGAGATCGCAGCTGTAGCACCGAGACGAAGCTCCGCCTTCTCCCCCTGACCATTTTTCATACATGACTGTTGGAGCATCTCCATGGTCATGTGATCAAAATCCAAACACTTGGCAATGGGTTCATATTTATGATGGTCCCAGGTTCCAGTGATCAACTTTTGAGTCCATCTGACCAGCAAAGTTAATGGGGAAGACAGATTCACTTCATAAGCATGCTATTAACTTAACAACTGCCATGATGTCAATGTCTGGAACTCACTACCTGAATCTGTTGTCACATGCTCAAACCCCCACTCCTTTACCCTCAAATTAACCTCTATTGACTTCACCCTATTTCTAAGAGGTCTGTAAGGGACATGCATAAGTGCACAATCATGCCTGCCATCCCTGTCCTATTGTCCCCAATTATTAGTTCCTATTTCTTACATTTGAACTTATGTTTATTCTTATTTCTATTGTATTGTAAGCTTTTGACAAAATAAATAAATAACATAAATAATAAATGATTCATTGAACAGCTATGGGAAGAAAGTTTTCAAATGGAGCAAAATTCACTGAAATGTCTCACTTAGCAACATAATTTTTGGGGTCAATTGTGGTTGTATGTTAAAGACAACCTGTATAGTTTTCACACTGATTTTATAAACAGTGATCTGAAAGTACAGCTGAGAAGCAGACAGTGGCAATTACTGAACAAGTTGCTTGCTCCAGTTTAGTATTACTTATGAAAGAGGTCCCTATGTTTTGTGAAATATTGTACAACATAGTCATGTTTTATTTTTGTTTAAATTGTTGACACATTTGCGTCCATTTCTACAAAGCACAATAACCAAATTTAAGTGACTCTCTGTCCTGTTAACTTTGCGCTACATAGTGGGCATGTGTAAAAGTGCAAGCATAGCTCTATAGCAATAGCATTAGCACTTATACTTATATACTGCTTTATAGTGCTTTACAGCCCTTTAAAGTGGTTTGCAGAGTTAGCATATTGCCCCCAACAATCTGGGTCCTCATTTTACTCACCTTGGTAGCATGGAAGGCTGATTTATGCTGTCACTGTCCCATTATTGTAAGTATCAGAAACTCATATTTTAACTCTAAAATCTGATCACCAAATGCTCATCACCACTAGCCTTTTAAACTTCAGTAATGAGCTCTTTTAAAAGCATATGCAATTTATTTTTCCCTTTGTTTTCTCCAGCATATTTTTCTCAAAAACAACAACTACATCTTGATTCCATTAAATAATATTGTTATTCTGTATTTTGATATAATTAATTGGAAGTCTATGACCCAGGCCATATTTACATATTTGTTGGTCCCACTGAATTGAAGGAAAATTATGTAACATAGTATTTTCTAGAGAAAAGCTCAGTTTCTCTCCCATGTTTTTTAGAAAATAAGACAGTACCATTTTGTGAGACATAATAGAATGTTCTTTTCCCCACTCTTTTGTTTCCNCGTCCCACTTCTTTCTTCCCTAGGGTTTCTTCCCAAACATTAAAGAATAATGACAATGTATATTTGACTCTCACAGGACCTATTCAATCTTTCTTGGTCAATTAAGCCGAGGAGTTTCCTCTAAGAATAATTACAAAATAATGCAAAATTTTGAGCTTCCCCAAACCTGCTTATATTGTATTTTTATATTATTTCTGGTTAGATAAGCAATTGCCTTCACATTTGAACTTCAAAATAGGGCAATGATAACATCTTCAGAAATGGAGAGAGGAGGAGAAAGGATCACTGTAGTATGTGTTTATTCTAAAAGGTTGGTATAGTTTCCCATATTTAGCAACATGAAGGGCAATTCTGTATGGCTTCCAGCTGCTTCTTAAACTAACTTCAGAAATTCCAATCCATATTGTAAGAGATAGCCCACAGGACCAAGCAAGGGGCCAGTACAAACTATGGACACCAAGAGACCTGACTGGTGGTTCTCCTGTTTCTTGTTCATCATTCACTGGTTGATTCCTGCATGCATCACTCTATCAGTGTCTGCCATTTTCTTTTCAATTAGCCATTCACTTTAAATGAAACTTGATTTATTTTATTTGTAGGCTTCTAGAGTTTCTCATTTTAATAATTCAACTTGACTTCTGAGAGTCTATTGCATTTAGAAGTGACAGACAAAAACATATCAAAAGTGATTTGTTGGGAAAGACTGTATATTATAGTCTATGCCTGTTTTATTATATTGTGTTTGTATGCTTATAATAGTAGTGTAGTCAAACTTTTGTACATTGCCTATGATATTTTGGCTCAGAAATATTTTTTAATAAAGAAATAGATACATAACTTAAAGAAAGCTGCTGTTTAAATAGGAATGAGGTCATTGTCTCATCCCAATTTACATTTCCTCACACATATTAATTATTAATTTATATTTCATGAGACAAAACCTCAGAAACAGACATAGCCTTCAAACCTCATTTCGCAGCGGTTGTGAATCTGAATTTGGTTGACAACACGTCAACAAAATCTCCATGCAAACGTCAACATTAGAATGTGCTTAAAGTCAGTTCGATTTTCCATTTTATTATTTATCATTGTTGGCAGAAACAAATTCAGCAGAAGGCCCCTAAGTAATAATGACTAATTTGATAATGCTCTTACAAATGTCTGCTGTGGTTTTGCTCTTTCCTCATTATTCCTAATCATGCTGAATCATACTCTTGCTTAATAAATTTGAGGAAGAAAAAATAACTGTGTGTAACTTAGTTATGATAACCCAAATTTTATGCCTGAAGCAGATGCTGAGATCAAAAAGATGCTACTCTTTATGGCAAATATTATGTTTATGAGGAAAATAAAAACAGCTACCTTATTTCTGGACTAGAAAACTGCCATGAAATGACCTGTGAAGAGAATTACAGGTAGTGCTCAACTTATGACCAGAATGGGGTTCAGAAATTCAGTCATAAGTCATTGCAGTTGAAAGGTTGAGGCACTCAGGTGACCAGACCCATTTTCCCACTTTATCTATTTAAAGGCCGCCATTAAGCGAATCACCCTGGCCATTAAGCAAATGATACAGTGGCTAAGGGAACAGTGCAGTTGTTAAGGAAACCCAGTCTTCCAAATGGGCAGTTTTGGCTGGAAATTGGCAAAAAAAAACCTTCTGGAAACCAACAAAAGCCATCACAGTCACATTACTGAGGGACTCTGGAACTAGTCATAAATACCATCTGGTTGCCAAGCACTTGAAAATACAGTCTGGGTGACTGCAGGAAAGTGTGACATTTTACAATGGCCAGAAGAGCTTTATGAGCAATAAAACATCCATTTTGAGGCTATCATGACTCTGAACAGTTGTAAAACGATAAGACTTACCCATCAACTAATTTTGTGTTTTCATGATTTTCTCTTGTGTTTTTTCTTCACAAATGTACATTACAAAGGGTAATGGTAATTAACTGGTTTTATTTTGCACAGTTATTTTATTTTTTGTTTGCTTATATGTTCGTAAATAACTCAAGGTGGTGAGCATACCTTCCTCCTCCTATTTTCCCAACAAGAACAACCCTGTACTTGGGTTGAGACACAACGACTGACCACCCCAAGTCATCCAGCTGACCCTCATAGCAAATGTGGGACTTGAACTCACCATTTCATGCTTTCTAGTCTCGTGTCTTAACCCAAGACTAAACTGGCTTTTAAAACTCCCATTGATGTTCTGGATCTTCTACTTTCTCATTCAAATATCAGGATCACCTCAGAGGGAGGGAGGAATCTCTGACAGTGCTATATTGATAAATTCTAAACAGTTGTTAGTTAATGAACACAGATCTTATGTAGTCTAAAAATCATTAAAGAAGATGAGGTTTGAAAGCCAGAAGATTATTGAAATGAACTTCCTAGATTTGGTGTCTATTTCTAAAGGTTGTAATAGAGTAGGAAAAAATTATATCGAGAAAATCATTCTAACCTTTGAATTATGTTTAAAAGTTCTGTGAATTCTGAGCTCTTCTTTTTTATTTCCCTCAGAATTTCTGTGTTTGACCCACAATCTTGGATCTTAACTTGGCTTAACTAAAACTGATATTTCACTCCTTTTCTAAGCCACTTGACTATAACTTATAGATTTCTTAAATACATTCAATTATTGAAATAATCATTTTGTTTTTTAAAAGGTAAGAATCTTATACACATTTTAAATGCATTAAAACATTGAAATTATTCAGAACAAATGAATATTATAAAAGCTAAGCAGAAATAAATGGTGTAAGAGTGAAACTATTAAAAACTATTGCAAAGTTTTGAGTATTCAAGTTTGGAAAAATAGTTCACCAATAATTTTTTTTACATATACATTTAGACTTCAATTCTCCAATGATAAACAAGCATCCTCAGTGAGGAAGGAATGCAGACTGTTTTCTGGTGTTTGGGATCATGCCACAGTGGAAATAAAAGGAATGAAAAAAATCTGGGCTGTCAGAAACTGAAGAAATTCATGCTACAGCTATTGGTTAGGCTGTGCATAGCTTTGGACTGTGTGAGGTGTCAATGTTTCACATTTGTTTAAGACTTTAAAGCAGCTGCATCTTTTCCTAAAGCCCATGTCGTTTTGCCTCATTGTACCAGCGAACAACGGATGCAAGAGGACTGTAAAAGCGACAAAAACCTTGCCACTCGCGTTCGAAAAACCCATGTACTCACTGCCCTCCGCTTTGCTTCCTCTTTATCGTCCAGCATCCGTCTATTTGACGTTTCATCTGCTCCAAAAGTTTTGGGCTGCCTAAAACTTCTTCAACAGAAAATGTTCCAGTCATCCGTTCTGCATCCGCTACGCATATCCTACTACGCATCGCTACGACGACCATCTGTTAGCATCCGTTTTACGCATTCCTATTATCCGCTTGGCATCCGCGTTTGCATCCCGCAATGCGCATTCCGCCCAGACACAGAGGGGAAGCGGACGACTCCATACGTCCACACAGAAACAGATAGTCAGTAACGATGCCAAGGAATGGAAGTAGCAAGCGGGATTCCAACGTAAAGCTCGGAAACTCTTTCGAGAGTTAAGACCGATCCGTAATGTAAAACATATCCTTTGAGGTCCGATGCCTGAGGTTGGTCAGAGCCAGGACTATTGATGATTAAGGAGCTAAAATGCCTAGTATACTGTCCTGTATGCTCATACAAGGACCTCCTATTAGTGCCTATATAAAGGTGGTGAGCATATCTAATCTGCATCTCACTTTCAGACCTAGCAGCCACCTGTGCAGACCTCGTCAGCCTTCATCTGACTCTTCCTCTTCCACAGCATCCATCATGTCCACGCGTGGACGTGACCACAGTCTTTCTGCAGCCACATCCTTCCTAGCAACAAGTAACCGTAACGCATCTAACAGGCTCTTGTGAACTCTACTAGGGTAAGACAAGGAGCGGCCAAAAGCGAGTCTGGGTCTGAAATGGATCGCGGGAGAAGAGCAGAGACGGGACTGGACAATCAAGTGATGGGTGGGTCAGGAACAAAGACACATGCGTTGCATTCCAGAACTTCAGGTATACCTCCCTAGCTCTATTGTTCCGAACTCGATTTGTCCGATGTCTGCTTTAGCACACTAAACCCACCGGTGCTCGGCAGTTCTCCAAGTTCAGAGTTGACATTCAATATTCCGCACCTAGCCTTTGGACACCTGCTGTGCTTCAACTACTTTGGCTTGGGGCACCCACTTCTGCGCCACCCTTGGCTGCTCAGGGATACCACCTACAAATGCTGCAGTTTATGGGTGCTGTTCCGAAGGTGCCACAACAACACCATTCTTAGCCATTTTGTGTCATTTAAGATTTCTGGAGGGAAAGTTTTTCCCGGTTGCTGGCCCCCATTAAATCGGAGGAAATACTAAGGAGGAGCGCTCCTCCTCTGGCCCCTCCATCTGAAGAAGGATGGAAGAAAATAGTTCAGTCTAAAGCAGTGGGTACAGATTTGGCTATTTGGATACTTCCCTACACATCCGTTGGAGCATTAGGATTGGCAAGCACGTGGCCTGCATAGACGCCTTCATAGCCAGTTCAGTAAGGTCCACTGTAGTTTCAACTAATAGGGCTCTCCCCGATAGCCTATCGTCTCCTTCTTGCGCCTATGGTCCTCCCAGTGATGTTGCACTAACCAAGTCATGGAATGAAGCCAGGCAGTCCCATTAAGAGCAGGGTTATACCATGAGCACTCAGAGGGGCCTGGTGCAGCTCGCTTGAGGTCTCGGATATGAGTTTGTTGACCCGAGCTATTGTCCTGGGAAGCGCTGTCCCTGGGGGGGAGCTGTGGGTGATGGGAGGAAGGTGAAGGAGAGGGTCGATGGGCTGAATGTGAGTGTGGCAGTGTCGTGGATGGAGTAGGTGTGTTTCGTCCGACGAGTAAAAGTTTGCTCAATTGGTCTGTTGGTGTGCATCAGGCTGAGGGGTTGGAGGCGGATGAAGGGGTTGTTTAGGGGTGAATTGTAGGCGTTCGTTTCCAGTGTGGTGTTAAGTGTGGTGGTGAACTAAATAACCGACAGAAGAGGTCATTCTTGTAAAATTTGTTTTTGTTGTTGTGTAGTGTATGGATAGAAGGGTTGGTAGGGGTGCCGCAACGTGAGAGCATTCGGACTATTAAGAAAGATTGAAGTCCAACTGAGTGTAGTAGTAGCGAGTGGGCGGTCAGGCGTGGGAGGATGCTCCGAGATAATGTGGTGGAATGGGGGTGTACAGTGGTAGGGGGGGGGAGTGAGCCTCTCTTGAGTGCGGGAATAGTGGGGTATGTGTGGTGTGGGAGTGGGAGTATAGTGATAATAAGAATAAAATTATAAATGAATAGGTTTCCGAGATAACACGTAGTTACAGGCAATTTCAAATGACAAATACATCTGGATGTGGGGAAATAGAATTCTTAATAATATAGTCAAATTCCTCTTATTTAAGATTTAAGATATATATATAACCTATACATTCGTAATAAATACTATAGAATTCGGCCAAATCTCTTAAAAAGAAGACACAACTCACCAGACACTGGCCCTATTCAGTTCACACACAGACACTATCTCAATCTTGTGTGTTTAAGTGATAGGATGTTCTGTGATCTAAAAAATGAAAGTTGTTTGTCATTTTTCTCCAGTCCCTCTTCCTCTTCAAACTAGGCTAAACTTACCTCGCGCATCCAAATACTTACTGATCCTCTCATGTCACTTTAATCATTTGGAGGGGTCATTTCAGAAATCTTTATGATGCATTGCAGTCTCTGTTATCATTTGGGCTGTGGCAAACAGAGCGACAGATCAGCTTTATTACACACGAGCATCAGTGTGAGTATGACTGGAATTATTCTGTGCTGACATTATCACAGGGAGAATTCATTTATTACACAATTCTTCAGACCAGCTCGGACTTCTAGACATATGTGATCTCTTGTACATAGATTTTTCAAAACAATGTCAAAAACAAAGGTGGCTGTAATAAATCTTTTAATAATTAGCAATTAGAGGGAATGGGCTATAATATAATGGAACGATAGTAGGAAAACTAACAAATAAAGAAATGTAAAGGGCAGCTCGCTTATTCTCTTCTGCGGAAATAGAATATATTGTGAGCTATATATTAAGTAAACATATTTATATGTTATAATAATTATAGTATTTATGGATATAATATATATACACAGCAACCACAGCACATTACATGATACATACATACTAATGGATAATATATATACGTATATATATATCTAATATATATATATATATAGTAAGTATATTGTTAATATTATTAATTCTTTTCTTATTCAGGCTTTATTATTATTGCATTTCTGAATTTTGTAAATCATATATTACTTAATAATCGGGACATAACAACATAAAATATAATCACGAATAAAATATCTAAACTATAAATAAATATCTAAATATACTGGTATATTCTGAACTGTGCTATTAAAAAGAAAGATATAGAAATGAACACTACCAGCTTTTCAGGTGTGTATAAAGGTAAAGGTTCCCCTCGCGCACATATTTGCTGATTCATTTCTGACGTCTCGGGGTCGCTTGCATTTCCGTTAGAAACCAAAGAGCCAGATGACTCTGTGGTCATGTGGCTGGCATGACTAAACACTGAAGGCACACAGAATTTTGTTACCTTCCCACCAAAGTGGTCTCTATTTTTCTTCTTGCATGTTTACATGCTTTCAAATTGCTGGGTTGGCAGAAGTTGGGACAAGTCATGGGAGCTCACTCCATTATGCGGTGCTAGGAATTCAAACTGCCGACCTGCCGACCTTTCTGATTGACAAGCTCAGTGTCTTATCCACTGAGTCACCACGTCAGTGTGTATAGTATCTGTCAAATAGTAGGATTTGTTCCATAAAGATCAGATCTGGAGGAGGTATCTTGGAATAAGATATACGATAAGCAGAAAATTGGCACCAAGCTCAATTTGAGTAATATTGGTCACAATCCTCTTAGTGTTGAAAATGAGAATTGCATTAGATTTATTGGCATTCCTAAATCATCACGAAGCCAGGACAATTGAAGAATATGTGGTATGTAGTCACCAGTACGAAATGCATACTCATCACAACATAACTCATGCTGAGTCCCCAGACTATGGTTTGTTTATTTTTAAATATTGTCCTCTAATACAGGATTTTTCAACCTTTGAAACTTTAAGACAGGTGGACGTCAACTCCCAGAATCTTTCAGCCAGCCTGTAAGATGCCATAGTTGAGAAATTCTGCTCTAGTATATACTATTATTGCCTTAGATACAGTTCTTTCCATTCAGGAACATTATGTTTAAACCTGTTCTTTGAAAAATATATGTAGGAAAGAATATAAAATTTGTAATATGGTCCAGTAAATCAATCAGTACAGCAGATTTTTTTAATCGTTAAGCAATCCAAAGTGCTTGTTATGTTTTCAGAATAAATTTCATGCGTGTGTATTTGTGTGTATGTCTGTGTGTATGTGTACTAAACTTGTAGAAATACAATGTAAGTCACACTGAGAAGTCACATTAAATTTTCTAAAGGAAAAGTAAGATTCAAATATAATAAAGTTCCTAGATTCAGAAAATCAAATATGATTGTTGAAAATACGATTATATATATGGACTGCAAACAATACGACACATCTATTTTTATCTTGTCTTCTGTGAGTTTTCGAGAAGCATGTAATAGTCCTTCAGTCTGATTCTTTTCTTCTTAATAGCAACTTTCTATGGTCTCTTATTAATTGAATTGCCTAGCTCATGTCATGCTTCCCATACTGTACTTCCCCATTCTGTATTTTTATGGGAACCATCATTGTTTATTTAATGAATAACAACATGATTATTTTCTTAGTTGATTCCCAACACATTGATGACCATAGGAAGCATCTCCCAAAACTGGGTTTTTAGGTGCAATTGTGGAAGATGATGTCAACCCTGTAGCTGACTTAACAGGTGATGCTAAAGTTGAGTTACATTTATTCACATGATATGAGTTTTTAGATAGCTACAGCCCATTCCAATTTCATAGAATGTTCATCAAATAATTAGACTGTATGTTTTTGGAGTGATTTGGAGCAACATTGAGTGGTGTGTGTGTGTGTGTGTGTGTGTNTGTGTGTGTGTGTGTGTGTGAGAGTGAGAGAGAGAGAGAGAGAGAGAGAGAGAGAGAGAGAGAGAGAGAGAGAGAGGATCGATCGCTCTGTCTATCTATCTGTCTGTCTGTCTGTCTGTCGGTCTGTCTGTCTGTCTATCTATCTATCTTTGCATAGCAAAGAACTGTTTCTATTTCTTTGGCCTAACAAACATGGCACCTTCATGGAGTGTTTATTAAAGAAATTACAGTAATGTACATTCCTTATGTTTACCTCTGATTGGAAACTGGTTTTTTCCTATGTTCATTCAGGAAAAAATCTTATACAGTGAAGAAATGATTATATGGTATAAAAAAATTAATTTTTTTGGCTTCTGTTCTGTCCTGCGATGAAGTTGTGTATTGATCTGTATGGTGATAATCAGGGTTAATTTGTGGATGACCCTTCCTTGAAGCTAGGGGATAGATTTAGTTAATCTTCATATCTTTTTCACTCTTAGTATTCTATTCTCTCTGATGTCTATTTTGACAGTGATACTGTCAAACCATTTCATGGGTGGATATGTAAAAGCATGAGTTCTATTACAGGTTAACAAGGTTTGAAGATACATTTTTTTATGGAATCACTGAATATGTCCCACAGAAATGTTCCACATTTTGTATGCTTTTTGTATTTTACTGTGAACACAGAAGGCAGGAATGGTCAAAGAGATTAATTCAATGAACCATAAAGTACAAAGCAATAGATTTGCTTCTGCGCATCAGTTATGCTAGTAGTTCAATCAAAGTACACAGATGGAATAAGTTGTCTTTAAAATATAGGCTGTGTAGAAGAAGAGATAACAAGGATAGAAATGCTACAGATGGTTATATTAGCTGCATTATTTGTTTACAGAGAGCCAGGTTGGTGTAGTGGTTAAAGCGCCATGCTAAAAACCCAGACACTGTGAGTTCTAGTTTTGCCTCAGGCACAAAGCCAGTTGGGTGACCTTGGGCCAGTCACTCTCTCTCAGCCCTAGTGTCATGCCCCTGGTGGAGACTGACTCTGAGGGAGAGGAGGAACAGCGGACAGGGAATGGATGTGTGGCTCCAGAGGTTGTGGAGGAGGCTGGGGAAGGGCAGAGGTCAGCTGAGCAGTCAGAGGAGGACCCACCCTGTTTTTTATCCCACCCTGGGTCATCACACCTAGGAAGCAGGCAATGGTGAACCGCTTCCAAAAAAACTTGTCAAGAAATCTGCAAGGATTTGTCCAGGCAATTGCCAGGAGTCAAGACTGACCCAAAGATACATACAAAGTTTATAAACTGATGTTAGAAGAACTATTTTCCAAAAGTTTTCTTGCGATCACTGATCTTATGTTGCAGTGCCCTGACAGTAAAAAAATCAGGCACTTGGAATCAACCTATGGGTAGTTCCAGATTTGTTTTTCAATCTGCCAACAGAACATGTCCCTTTAAGGGAGTTTTCATAGCATGTACCCATTCAGCCACTAATTTAATAAACATGTCTCCCTTCAAATTCTGCAGCGCAAAAAGTAATTTGTACCTGGAAAATCCACCATTAACTGCCACATTAGTACAGTATATTAGGAAGTTTAACCATGTGTTAGCAGTCTATGGTGGCCACCTGTTGTTCACTGGAGAAAAAATTCTTACTAACTCCCACATCTTAAGAATTTGATTTCCATTATGGAACTATAGAAGAAAATCGGTATATACAGAGTTTAAACTGAGCTTCCTTCTGTTCGGTAAGATTATGCCATTTTTCCTATTCCGGCAGGCAAATCTTTTGAATGAAACTTTGTAAACATAACATCTGCACAACTCAGATTGTCCCCAAATGGCAACAACAGCAGCTCTTCAATATGTCTGTTTACATTTTGGGAGGTCTTTTGCAGTTGATCTTCTCTGATCACTATTTTATAGTGGTTTGGGGGAAATATTTTTTGTGCAAACCACCAAATGAATATACAAAAGTACATGTGGATTAAAATATGGATTGCACACATATAAGAGGGAATCTTGATAAGCTTTTTGTGGATATGTTTGTGGCAGGAAGATTTTTTTTTTTTAATTACCTGTCATAGTATATTCAGTTGCTGAATAGCATGCAATAAACAAGCTTGTGCAGTGATCGGTACACAAATCTGAAAAAGTCAAGATTATTTGACTTCTGACTTCTGACTTGGTTTCAACATGTTCTGTGAGAGAAATGATGGTTGTTTGGAAATCTCACAGACCAAATAATTGTTTTATCTTGGGAAAAGCCCGTGCATATTTCAATGCAATGAGGATAAGTCTCCAAAATGGAGGAACTTAACAAACCAATCAAGAAAAGATTCCTTGAGAAAAAGTGGGATTTCTGCTCAAAGCTTTGCAGTAATGTGGCTTCTTTCTTATGTTTCCCCCCCTTTTTCAGGATTTAGGTACTGTTTCTCTTTTCTTTTTCCTCTTTCCTAAGGCCAGATCTACATTTTTTCACAATCTAAGACACAACAAAATAATTCAATTATGATATCTAAAAATAGCACTGTTTGATTATGTCAGCACATATGTTGTTTCATAACTACAATATTTGGAGCAGTGACTGAACATTCAAGCCATACTGAATTCAAGAGTGTTTTGCCTTTCCTAAAGGAATAATTATTGAGTGGAAGAATGCACCAGCTTCAATTCAACTTTGTTATATTTAAGGCTAGATATAAAGATAAGAACTTTCCCACAGAAGGTACATGCATGAAAATTTTTGATTTTAGAATTATATGAAAATTACCATGTTATATGATTTAACATAGAACAGAATTGAAATATTGTTTGGGCTGAAATTACTGATGTTTTATAAAGAAATTTGTTGCTTCATCCGAACAAGGTAGGCAAAGCTAGCTATTGCCCAGTCAGAGAAAGACTGGGGCCCACTAAGTTTGTTCTGTTTGTATATGGGTGCGATGAAGTCACATTTTCACACAATAGACTTACTGTTACTTTTAGTCTAGCTTCACCAGATCACATGATTCAGTGTCTTTTCTATGTGTTATTTTGCACAAAGCAAAAATAGCGACTTTCTAAACAAAAATAGCAACTTTTCTGTTTTGTCCAAGACGCTTCAAAGTGGAATAAGCTAATGCAGTCATTCTTGTTCATATATATGCTGGCACTGCAGTTCTTATCAGTTTTCTTATCTGGTAGTCTCTGATTCAGCTCCAAAAATTCTCATAGTAGAAGGAATGTGGGAAGTGTGGTCCCTATGTATCTGGTAGGCAACGAGACTACATTGGATAATGTTAGATGATGTCTTCCTAGTTTTTGGAGATATAAAAGCAAAATATCAGATGGGTATAAAGCCTTAGGGACAAGAAAAAGGTACAGGTGAAATTATATTTAGTCATATTTATTTGTGTCTATGGGTGTGCGTGTGCCTGCATGAGAGTATTCGCATATCTCTGCCTTTCCCTGGAGGCAGAGATGCTGGCCTCATCCCTCATGGTTTGCCTTTCACTTGACTGTCATTCTCATTGTCCTCTTGGGGCTTAACGGAGGGTGACAGGAAAGGATAGACTGTCCGGGATCGTAATGCTGAAAATATAGTCATTAATAGGACTCTGGAAACCCAGATGTCCTTTCTGAACATTGGTAATTTGTTTTTAATGAAAAACCATGCAGTGACCCTGAACAAATGAATTTCCTTTATATGGAGTCTATGTGTGCAATTACCCACCTAAAGGGATCTGAAAATGATGAAATTCAAACTCAGGGTTCACTTTTAAAAAATACAGTAGATACTCTCGAGTTTTGTGTGAGTTGCTGGATCAAAGAAACACTCAGAAGGCCACATTAATAAAATGTATAAAGTTTATGCTTTAAGGAAGAACAATGTAGGTCCTTAAGAACATTGCTTTATTTAGCTGTATTATTCTCTTGTGAAACACAGAGGTTTGTCTGTAAACTTTAAAAATAGTTCTTGTGTTAAAGTTTGAAATAGAAAGTCACTTGAACCAGAAAGCACATTTAAATTAAAAATGCTTCTTTTCATCATTATTGGTGATAAAGATGTTTGCTAAAAGAAATTGAGGGAATGACTCCATGAATCCCACAAAGAAACATACAAGATATAGTCCTTGACTTACGACAGTTCGTTTAATGACAATGGTTAGAGAAAAAACTGACTTATGGCTGATTTTCATACTTAGGACTGTTGCAGAACCCATGTGGTCATGTGATCAATATTCAGATGCTTGGCAGCTGACTCATATTATGATGATTGCACTGTCCCTTTTTGTGACCTTCTGACAAGCAAAGTCGATGGGCAAGCCAGACTCACTTAACCACCGTGTCATAACTTAAGAACTGCAGTGTTTCACTTAACAATTATAACAAGCAAGGTCATATTGCATGGGGCAAAATTAGCACTCTTGCCCGAGTCTCAGTTAGCAACACAAATGTCTCACTTAGACACAGAAATCTGGGGGTAAATTGTGGACCAGTACCTAAACTATTGCAGGAAAAAAGGGAGCGGTTCTACATATGTAAATGTGAAAATAAAATTGAATCTAGAAAGAGGTATCAAAACGAGGCAAATATTATAAAGTGAACAGACTAGCAGTGGGTGAGCCAATCAGTACAAGGTTGGGCCGGCATGTCCCTCACACACTTCAAGATGGCTTCCTGAAGTGGGGGGGAGTGGGGCAGGGGTGGGCATAGTCCTTGCTTTCACTTGACAGTGAGAACAGCATCTTGCCTTGGCATTCTGGGTTATTGCAAGGTTGTGCTGCTCCTCCGTCATTCTTCTAAGCTTGCTGTCCACCATGCCTCTCCAAAGGCCAAGGGAGCCTGAGGTCTAGATGCCCCTAGTTTCCATTTGTGTGTCATTAAAATGCATTAAAATCCCTTCCTTTGGGAAGGAGAAAAAGAAAAAAAATGCTACCAGTTTGCATGAACAAGATCAAACCAGCTAAATTATATATATATAATTTAAACCTATCATCATCGTGGGAGAAGATGTAGCTCCTTAAAATGTTGCAAACAGCTTCTACATTGTAAAGACCCTTTGGAGTTTGAATCCAAAGTCCTAGTCCTACTTGGTATTAAAATCACCTTTAAACCTAACCAAAAGACCTCAGAAGAGGACATGCTTTTCAGCTGCAGGATTGCTGGACAGCTATTTACCTTCTGATGAAACAGATTTGGAAGGCAGTTTAAAAAATGTTCCTCCTGACTTGCAGAGATTTTACACAGGTGTGATTGAATTTAGAATTATACAGACGTGAATGGAATAAGGTACATGATTTTTTTTTCAATCTACCTGTTCTCTACTTCAGATCTGCTTCATAAACTGATAGTTTCTCAACACTTGTGGTGGGAAGCTAATTTTGCATTCGAACAAGGCAACATTTACAGGCTCTGAACAATAACTGGGTAAGCTGTATCCCTCTCTTTATTTGATCTAGATAGATTTTCTATTAAGGCTATAAGAGCATAAGATTCATGGTTAAGGAATATCTGTTGCTTTAAGTGACTTGCTACTAGTCCTTGGAGTGTATTCAGAGAGAAGCTTAGGACCAGTGGTGGAATTCAAAATTTTAACTCCTGGTTCTGTGGACGTGACAAAAGTTTGCATGAATAACTACAACTTTTTGTCATTTAGAAAAATTCTAGCAGGTTGGTAATGTGATGTTAGGCCATGTCTGGTGCTCAGTTCTTAAATTCTTCAAAGAATGATGCTGGATGTGGCTGGAAAAGCCACTGGTGAAGATTTTGAGACAGTATTTTCCTACTGATTCACATTGCAACCCAGCCAAGATGAGGACAGAGTAGCTGTGAGCGTCAAAGATGCTCATCAACATATGCTAGGCCTCTCATTCCATGGTCAGAGGTGTAGACAATGATGAAACTGGATTCACCTCTTTCAGGTTTAACTATTTGGATAATAAATTCTTGTTTTTGTACGATATCAACATCTATTTACATGCCTATCTACATCTGCATCTCTATATATCTGAGGGAGAAGAAATATGAGAAATAAATAAACAATATATCTCCTTCTCTCCCCCCCCCTTTTTTTGGGGGGCGGTCACAAATGTATATTGGAATATTTTTTCTGCAAATGGTTTGAGGATTTTTTTAAATAAACAAAGGCCAAAATAAAAGTAATAACAGAATAACAGAGTTGGATGGGACTTTGGAGGTCTTCTAGTCTAACCCCTTTGTCCAAACAGGAGGTCCTATATACCATTTCAGATAAATGGCTGTCCAGTGTAAAAGGCTCTAGTGATGGAGCACCCATAACTTCTGAAGGGAAGTCATTCAATTGGTTTATTGTTCTAGCTGTTAGGAACTTTCTCCTTAATTCTATGTTGCATCTCTCCTTGATTACTTTCCATCCATTGCTTCTTGTCTTGCCTTCTGCTCCATACTTGATTTTAACATGTTTGCTAAAAAAGGAAAATTGCATTAGCTGGAGCGATGAAACTAATTCCCAGACTTTGAC
Source organism: Laticauda laticaudata (assembly GCA_004320025.1). NCBI lineage: Eukaryota > Metazoa > Chordata > Lepidosauria > Squamata > Elapidae > Laticauda > Laticauda laticaudata. Next base: position 54,816 of record BHFT01000329.1, read on the forward strand.
TAGGCTTGGAATGTGATCTCTATTTGCTCTCTTGCTGCTTCTGAAGAAAAGCTTCCTTTCAAAGGGTGTTTTTGGTTGGAGGTGAGAGAAATATTCCAGAACTCTGAAGCAATAGTAATGATCACACTGCTTTTTTAAAGTAAGGCACACTGCCATAAGAATCTACCTGAATCTAAAAACGCCTCCATAGACTTACGACATACTCATAGTAGCCCAACCTTTTGAAATAAGGTGGATGACTGTTAGAAACAAGTGATTTTCAATTGCCGTATTTGGCCTACAAAATTATACCCTCTCCTCGTTTTTGACACACGCTTTGATGGCATTCAGATGTCAATTGAAGCCATTGTTATTTTCCAAGGCATTAAATGGGATTCATACTACTGTCCTATACCCATTTACTTTGAAATATATCTCCTTGTGTTAAATGAAACTTACATCCTTTTATAATATTGCATTATTTTTATTTGATAGATATTTAAATTAAATTTGCAGTTCATGTTTTCCATTTTAATTTTCTGTGGGCATTCGTGTTGATGATGCTTCCAATGAAGGTTGTGAACCAAGTCAGAAATAAAAGTATAAGTACTTTAAATGAAAAATGGAAGAGTTATAGATGTTATTATTAACCCATAGCGATAAACTTCTTAATTAACTCTTATGGCAAATTCCTTTGCTCATTATTATGTGGATGTCACCATTTCTCTCTTGCTAGTTTATAGAACTTAACTACACTTTGTGGTGTACAATTGTGGTTATTAAGAATTATTGTGAGGAAACGTTTAAATATTTTGATATTCTGGTTTTTAAGACCCGGGGGCATCATTAACACACCTGTGCAGAATATATCGCCTTTAGTATAGTTCTGTATTTTAATGGGTTTAAAATATTTTTGATAGGAATAAGCAAGCAACTCAACAAGATTACTTTTAATGAGATGGATTCTTAGCTAGTATAGCCTGGTGTAAATCTGTTTTCATTTCTGCAGACCTGTGTTGATTTACTCCACTCAATGGCTTGGCAACATGTACAGAAGCATCTTCTTTTCTTCCCTCAATATTCTCATTTTTCTCCTCCTCCCTTTTCAAAGTGAAACATTATGCATATCTAAACATAAGTAAGCAAGGCAAAGTGTGTATAAACAAAAGGCTCCATATTTAGAAATGGGGAGGAGGAGAGAAAAACATATTGTATTGCTCCACTCTTTTGGAAATTTCTATGCATTTGTAATAACAAAATTACCATAATTTGCTCGTTAACGCGGCTAGATCAGTCAAGCATTGTTCCAAACATGCAGAGACTGCTCCTCTCTCTAGGACTGCCAGTGAGTTAAGCATGGTGAAAATTAGCATGCAAATAGCCCTAATTCACTACTGGAGCTGTCAGATTCATATTCAGTGGCTTGTTTCCATTTGAAATCCCTGACAGGAGCAGTTGATGCAATCCCACCTCCTAGTACTTCCAGCTAGAGGAGGCACCAAGGGGGCACTTTCTGAGTGACAGTTTGGCTAGCTTCAGTCAAATAAATCAGTCGTGTCAACTAGCAGCAGTGAGAGAGCTACATTGCAGGGGAAGGGAGAGGAAAGGCCAGCATGCCCATTTCTTCTTTTTTCCAGCAGACCCAACACCCCCAAACTTTCCATGGTCCATCAGAAACCTAAGCTAGGAACAGTTTGTGTGAGACATTACCTGGGGGAAGGGAGGGAGCTGAGGGAGGGATTTTTTTCTTTTTAAATATTCAGAGAAGGTAAAGACACTGCATTCATTGCATTCACAGGTGCTCGAGGCTAAATTAGGGGCAGTTCCTTTTTTTAACCATATTGAAGAAAGATCCCTGGCTTCTTTTGTTGCATATTCCTTAGACATTAGCACACCTGTGAGTTTCTAAATCCAAAAGATACATTGGTACCCTGGCCTGTCCCCATCCATAGCTAAGCTATTTTGAGGTGGTCTATCCCAAGAACACATGATGATGGATTTTGTGTGAGGTGTAAAGCTCCCAGTTAATTAATCCCACCTACCTGTCATTTGATCACCATTTTAGGCTAATCTTTCCTTCTCTCCCCTCTCCCCCAAAAGCTGATTTCAAAAGTTTCAGTTACAATCCACACATTTAAATACTTATTCAGTTACCTAAGTAAATTCTGCGTAAACACATTCCAGAGCACTGAAGGAACCTATTTTATTTATTATTTATTTTATTGATAAAATTTATAGGCCTCTCATCTTATTTCCAGGTAACTCTGCGTGGCTTACTATCATAAAACTTACTGATGGTCTTGCTATGTATTATGTTTGAGAAATCCTGGAGAACAGGTAAAGCTGTAGATTCCTTGAATTATTTGTAAGACTACCTCTCTCCAATTTTCCCTACTAACTGTCCGATTAGATCCAGTTGAGTTGGCACCTTCCAAATTAACACACTAAAGAAATGTCTAATTGTGGAACCTGGAAACATGCTTTCTCTTCTGTTCCCATTCCTGGCCTCTGAATTTGTGCATGGTCCTGATCCTATTGTCGTTTAGGAAAATCATAGGGCTGTACATCTTCTAGCACAGGGGTGTCAAACTGCTGGCCCACGGATTGGTCATGCACAGGCCACACCCACCCCAGCTCCATGAAGGGAAAAAGTCATGATACGCCACATGATGGCAGCATGATGCCACAAGTTTGACACACATGTTCTAGCAGGTGGAGTTTTGTGAACTCACTAGTATGTGAGTTTTATATTTCCTGGACTGTTGTTTTTGTTTAAAAAAAACCTGCTGTATTGTGTTTTTACCTGTCCCATATACTGCCTTGAGTAACGTGTTAGTTAGCGTTAAAAAGCCTATAAATAAAAACTAATGAATATGCAATTACAATTTCAAGGATGCCGAAGCTTGATCCAAGTACTTAAACTATTTTTGGGTGTATTCTGTTCTGGGGACAATATGAGCATGGTTTTCTTTCTTTGTTTGCAAATCTAGAGCTTGCCAAAAAAAAAAAAAATCATCCAGGTAATCAACCTTTAGTTTCTCTCCAGTAGCCGGGGCACTGAAATTTGTTACCCTATCAGTGTTCACTTGCCAGGCAGTAACTGAACTCACAGTGTGGTTGCGAACCTTTATGGCCTTAAAAATTCCTAATGCTGGTTATGTACCAGCAATTCTGCAATTGGGCTTCTTCGTATAATCGTGCCACCACTGTTGAGAAACATCTCAAACTGTGAGGCAAGTTGAGCTTCCAGTTCTTAGTGCAAGATAGAGGGACAGTCCAGAAAGCAAAGATTATTTCACTGACTTCATACTTTTTTGATTTGGCAGCTGAGTAATATAAGCCCTGCATAAGAAGAAAAGAAAGTCAAAGAGAATTCTGAATGCCAGAATAAGATTGGAGTGGAACTAGTAGTGATGGCTATGGAAAGAACCAGCAACTCTTTCAACTCTGCAAATACATACAAAAATGGAAAAAGAGCAATATGCACTTCTTTCTTTCTTTTTTCTTTGCTATGTATTTAAAGCCCCTGTCACACAGCACCAACGGATGGAAAGAGGATTTGTAAAAATGGAGAGAAAACACTTGCCATCCGTTGTTAACCGATTGCACCGTTCATGTACTCCACTGCGTCCGTTTGTCATCCTCTCTATCCGTCAGCATCCCGTCTACTAGATTTCCTCCACTCAAAAAGTTTTGAGCTGCCACAAAACTTTTTGAGCAGAAAATATCCAACGCGTACGTTATACATCCGCTACGCCATACGGGGAACATCCTTAGATGTCCATTCGTCATCCTTACGGTCCAGCTATATCACGCAGCATCCATGCGATTCGCGCAACTCGCATCGCTCCAGCAGAAAACGGACACAGAGAAGAAAACGTACGTGGAACGACACAAATTTAGTTAGCACGGATGTAGAAAGATGAAAACGGATGCAGCTTTGCTACAAAGCATTAAAACGCCGATTAAAACATTCATATAGGACGTATCTCGGATATTTAGGATGTCTGCAGGATGCCTTTAGAGGATGCAAAAAGGACACCTTAGCCGGAAAACCAAAATTTCCTATAAAAAAGGGGAGAAATCACCTGCATCTCACTATTCAGTCCATCAGCCCCTGCTGTGCAACCCTCTTCAGCCTTCATCTGGCTTCTCTGCTTTTCCACAGCATCCAGTTTCATCTCCACCATGGGATCGTCACACCACTCCTTTTGGTAGCCCACCATCGTTCTGCAACAGTGCGAAAACCATCTACAGCTCTGTTCAACCTGTTCTACGGAAGAAAACGGAGGTGGCCAAGAGTGTCTGGGTCGGAAAATGTATCAGTGAGAAGCAGAGAGTACGGACTATATAACAAGCTGATGTGAGCCTGAGAATGAAGACCCTCGTTCATTCCAGAACTTCATAGAATGCCGCCAGCCATATTTGACGAAGTTGTGGAGCAGCTAGGACCCAGCTGCCAAGCAGAGCACCAACTTTCCAGCCCAGCCTGGACCCTGGACTCAATGGCACTGACTCTGTCCCACCTGCCTCCGGACCACGTACAGGAGTATGCTGTACAGCTGGAGGTTTTGCCACACAACACCATCCAACATTGTGTCAGAGAAGTGTCAGCCATCACGAAAGAATACGCGTAGAGGAGCTCTTCCCAGTGCCCCACCACTGAAGAAGGCTGGAAGAAAGTTGCAGAGCAAGTGTCAGAGTTGGAACTTCCCCCACACCATTTGGAGCCAATAGATGAACACGCTGGCCTGCAAAGCTCCAGCCAAGTTCGGCGGGCGCTTCATTCACAACTACAAGGCTTCTTTCAGCATCATCTTCTTTCCCATGTCGATGCCTGACTACAAGTCATCTACACAGCTTCAGGCACGGCTCATCTTCAGATGCCCAGGTATACAACGCCATCACCTCAAAGAGGGGCTGGAATGCAACCTTCATCATGTGCCTTCTCAAGATCCAGAACCCCCGTGCCAACGACACACAAGATGTTGCCCTACTTCATCGTGGAGGGATGAACCTTCTTCCCTCAGAACCTACCTCAATGATAGCCCTACACATCCAGAATGCCTCACCGTTGAAGAGAGGGATCTTCAACTACAGGCTGTCCAGGGCAAGCGGCGTGTTGAAAACGCCTTCGCATCCTGGCCAACAGTTTCCAGGTACTTCCTCACCACCATGCACCCAGAGGACCTGAAGATCGTGAAAAGCTTGCCTGCATCCTGCACAATTTCTCATGCAACAACCCCCAGCTACCCATGTTGCAGAACAGGTCATGGACCTCCAACAAGCAATGGGACATGGAGCTGGTGAATGCAGGCAAGAGCGAAACCTGATAGACACTGTGGATGTGCAAGGCCACAGAGCTTCACGTGAAGCGGAAGAAAGCAGCGCAACCTCCTGAAACACTGGTCAAACTCCCCAGCTGGAGGCAGTGAGTGCAAACGATGCGTAATGCTTAATGGATGCTCCTTCAGCTATGGTCCACTTGATGACGATGTGGCCATGTATGTTGAGTGGCCTACAATGACAGGGCATTTAATAAAGAGTTGTCGTTTATGTTGACATGTGTTGATGAAGATAAATTGTTATTGATAATAAAAGAGCCATTAGGTGTGGCATCGGGAGGGTGGATCATACAATCCCACTATGCTTGCACTAGGAGATTACCTATCCCACAGCTAATTACCCATCCCAAGGTATCCCTTGCCCATCCCACTTGCTTATCCTTAACCCATCCCACAAGCATGCAAAGCCTTAGAACCATTTCTAAAAGTTTCCACCAAGACTTTATGACTAAAATAAACTGAAGCAAGTTGTGTGAAGCAAGATATAATCTTTATGAATAACAAACTGTAAAAGCAAATGCCCAAGTAAAGTTCCCAAGCCAAGATAAAAGTCAACAGGTAACAACCCAATCTTCTGCACTCTTCTCAGTCACTCTGAGGTGTGCCCATAGTCTCAGGGGTGAAGGTCCAGTGCTTGGAGTGGCTTGCTGCTGGAGTGCTGGTCTGAGCTCATTGGAGGTGCCTGGCCCTGAGATGGACAACAGGACGTTTTGTGGAGGAACTCATCAGAGAGCTGGCTCATTCTGTGATGCTTGAGAGCCCCTTCCTCTAGGACATGGTGTGCTCCATTCCAAAACGATTGAACAAATGTTCTGAGGCCGGGCTTGCTGTGGGTGGAGGAAGGGGAGTGTTAGCTGGGGCTTTCTGGTCTGAAGTTTGAGGTGAGGCGTGGATGCATCTGTTGCTCATGGCATCAAGTGGCATCAGTGGCTACCTAGTGCGTTCAATGAACCCTGTGCTGACTGGGAAGGGCTGCCTGTCTGCTGGGATTCCTGTAGCCAAAGCCTTGTATGTGAGGTCCTGTGGAAGCCTTGAAGGCTGTTGTAACATCACCTGTGGAGGACAGACCTAACTGGTCGGAGCCAGTTCAAGCTGCGGCTTGTAGGTTGTGCCAGAGACCGGTGGATCCTCTCCCTTTATCACCTGTACTTGATTGCGGGACATGTCCATGAGGGGCGTTGACGTAGGTGAGGAGGCTTGCGTTTGAGGATGTATTCGGTGTTACCAGCTGAGAGAGGAGATCTACAAACTCTGCTTTTGATGGTTGTCCCTTGATCTCCAGAGAGGACAGTGTGGCTCTTGCCCCTCCGCGTCTGGCTCTCTGCCTGCTTTCCTGATGGAGGTGGAAGCTGGTGTGGATGTGGTGGTCTCTGTTAGAGTGCCCTCTCCTTGCTCACCACATGCATCAGGGGTCCTCCACCACGGGGATTCAGCGTTGGGGGTCTCACGTCATGGACGCTCCAGAGCAGAACCTGCCTGAACAGGAGCTGACTCTTGGCCAGAGAAGACTGCTCTTTGTGTCTGCCTGAGAAAGAGGTTGTGAAGGGGCATTCTCCTCATGGCGTCTCACCTCCAAGAAATCTGCACTTGCCTATTCACGTAGTCTCCCGTTCCATCAAGCTTGACATGCCTGGCCAATTCTTGAGTGGCAGCTTCCCATACCAGGTTGCAGTCTTCCACCAAGCGGAGGATGACTCCAAGTTGTAGCCCAGGCTCTCCGCCTTCTCTCTCCAAGCAGCCTGCTTCCTTTTGCGTTGTTCTCATAAGCCTTGTGTCCTTCCGCCAAAGATACTCCGTTCTCCCTCAGCCATTACATGCACCTCATCTCATGTTCCCTTCTGACGGAGTATTGCCTCCTTCCCTTTTCCACACTATGCCTCTTCCTCTCTCTGGCAGGGCCCATCTGGGCCCTCATCAAGGGCTTCGAGTTCTAGGCTGCTCCACCACACCACCCACAACCAGCCACAGCAACATAACAACAGTAGTAGCAAAGCAGCGACCAGCAGCACCAGCAGCACCAGCCAAGCACCAGCAGCACCAGCAGCACCAGAGCGACCAGGATCAGCAGCAGCAGAGTAGACACCAGCAGCACCAGCAGGACCAGGATCTCAGCAGCAGATTAGCACCAGCAGGCAGGAGCCACCAGCAGCAGAGTAACAACCAGCAGCACCAGGAGGACCAGCAGCACCAGGCAGAACCAGGATCAGCAGCACAGCAGAGTAAGCACCAGCAGACAGCAGCCAGATCAGCAGCAGCAGAGTAAGCCAAACAGCAGTACCAGGAGCACTCAGCAGGACCAGCAGCACCGTCAGGAACCAAGGAGCAGCACCAGCAGGTAAGCCCCAGCAGGAGCCCAAGCACCCACCAGCAGGAGTAAGCCCCAGCAGAAGCCCCCAGCACCGGAGCCAGCGCCAGCAGAACCCAGCACCAGAAGAGTCCATCCTGAGCAGCAGAAGACCCCACAGAAAGCAGAAAGGTTTTTTTTTTTTTTTTTTTTTTTCCAAAAAAGGGGGGGGGGGCCCCAGGGGGTGGGATCGATAGCCCTGTCCTAAAACTTCCAGGCTGGCAGCAGATAGTACAGCTTCCTCTTCTTCCCCAAGGTTGTTGCGCTGCGCTGGAGGCTGTGTCTGGCACAGGTCTTTCCTCTGAATGGTGACTAGCCTTGAGCTGCATCCCTTTATATCCAGGCGCTGATGCAATTCATCCTCCCACATGCCATTAAACGCTTTTGCATCCTCTAGGCATCACTAGGGATCTGCCTAGCATCTTGCTAGGCATCCGCTAGCTTCCATGATGCATCCGCGTATCCCGCTTGGCATCGCTCTGCATCCGTTCCTTCCGTTGCGCAGTCCGCTTTTGCTTTGCTCCCCCGGAAGCCCTGCGACTTACCATTCCACTTCCATTCCGCTAGCGCTTCCATGGAGTATCCCGCTTAACATCCTCGTACATCCTCCCCACGTTCTGTTCCTTTCGTTGTTGTCGCTCTGCTTTATGCAAATTCGGGGCACTTTGAGAAGCGATAACAACGGATGGTAATATTTCTCGTCCGCTGTGTCCTTTTTACAAACGTTTTGCATCCATCGGCCTATGTGACAGGCCCTTTAGCAATAGGAACAGCGTTAGACTTATATATCACCTCATAGTGCTTTACATCCCTCTCTAAGTGGTTTACAGAGTCGGCATATTGCCTCCAGCAATCCTTATTTTACCGACCTCGGAAGGATGGAAGGTAATCTTGAGTCGATTAGGCTCAAACTCTTGGCAGTGGGCAGAGTTCGCCTGTGATACTGCACTTTAACCACTGCACCCCTGGGACTCACAAATATCTTCCAAATAATTAAGATTGAAAATGACAAGCAGAGCAGAGACAGATTGCAATACTGCATTCTAACCACAGTGCTGCTATGGCTCTTAATTTTCATATATTCCATCACTGACAGGAACCTAGCTGGTTTGTACAGTACTATATTTTGTTATTAGATGTCTTGCATTAATGCTTATTCTAGCACAAATGAACAATCTACATGTTTTAACATAGTAAATTTGTTGCCTTATTAATAGCTCTGGAAGCCAATTAGCTGTTTATTTATAGGATTGAGGGGAAATGGTCTTGGCTAGTTTGACTCTCAGCTAATATTTTTTATACCTTTTTTGGGGGAGCGGGGTGGCTGGCTTCCTCCTGCCACTTGCCTAGACTTGGCAAGGTTTTTTGGGAGTGGTTCACCATTTAGCCTCCTCCCTGAAGCTAAGAAAAAATGACGGATTCATAGTGTTGGAAGAAATGTCCATTTGGTTCAGTTCCAAGCCAGGAGAAAGGCACCAGAAACATGGAGACTGATTGGAAAGATGGTTTAATGATGACAGATCCGTGTATCTGCCATTCTTCAATGGAAGAAGGGGGGTAAAAGTGGTACAAGTAATCCCTTTTGATGTAACCTGAATATCTTAAACCTTATATTGAATCTGTATAATTTGCACATCATATACAACTAGAGGACTGGAGCCAGATGTCTAGAAACTTGTCACCTCTTGGAGAGATAGCAAGAGCATCCAGCTCTGAAAGATACTCCCTGGGAAACTCTTCTAAGATATGTTCCCAGAAAAAGGGGGTGGAGATTAACATGTTGGTTCTTTGACTAATCCACATCAGAATAAGGGGAAGGGTTATAACTTCCTTTATCTATTGTCGTATGCCTGGAAGCATCTTAGATTGTGCTTTGACGAGTACCGGGATCACTTCCTTTCAACAAGGAATTCCTTTTGAAGTACCTAGCTTTCAGAAGTTCATTCTTTTTGGTTGAAGGGGAACAGTCCAGTGAAGCAGAACCACATGGATTTGAGGTCCTGGGCAGCTGACCATATGGAGTTGAGACTGTGGGCTATTTATAGCTTCTCTTGGGCTTTGCATTTGAACTTCCTGTTCCTGTGCAAGAACATGTATTCCATTGGCTGTTGTAGAGGTCATAGCTGAACCTCTAAGCATAATCTTTGAAAAATCTTTCAGGACCAGCTATGGTCTTGGTCTACTACTATGGTCACAAGCCATGGTCATCCCCATCTTAGAAAAGGGAGACCCCAGCCTAGTTGAAAATTACAGACCAATCACCTTATGCTGTGTCACCTGTAAAGTCATGGAATCAATTATTAACCAATCCATTATCCTCCACTTAGAGACAAACAA
>BHFT01000333.1:0-22516 GCA_004320025.1 Laticauda laticaudata
TGCAAATTTTCGCCAGTTTTTGGAGCAGATGACAATGGATGGAGCCACCCCCCAAATTTTGCTCGTCCGCTGTGTCCTTTATGCATCCGTTTTGCGTCCGTCGGCCAGTTGGACCTAGCCTTAAAGGATAAGGATAGGAATAAAATCAAATCCAACATTCCTTATCTAGCAACACATTCTATCTTGAAAGTTATCTACTGTAAGTAGGCTTCCTACATTATGGAAAATGTCACCCACAATTTGTGGTTGTGGCAACTTAGATTTCTGTCTTTCCTAATAGGTACCTGCTGTTCCCTGGGAAATTCATAAGCATTTAAAGTCATCAGCAAAATGCTCTCTTACTATTTACTTTCAACTGAGAATTGTTCTTGCACAGGGTTGTTTGGTCTTCATAGACTTCCCATACTAGATTTAGAAAGAAGTATTCTACAGCTCAACTAAGGGTTGCATTCTGGGCTTACCAGAATCCCAGATGATTCTACCCTATCTTGACTATTGGTATTGCTGCCTAACCATGATTGAAGTGGTGAAAAGATGGTGGGATAACAAATAACTCCAGAAACAAAATCTATTAAAAATATAAAGTTTTGTTAGTTTAAGGGAGACTTCTCCAGCATAGTAGCCTCCAGATGTTTTGAACTATATCTTCCAACTGCTTTTGGTATGGCCCAGGGATATGAATTATAGAAATTATAACCATTTTTATTGTTGAGAAAGATTGAAATGATCATTTTTGTTTTAGATACAGTTTAAATACTTCAAATGGAATATCATATATAATAATTTTATTGGGAAGGAGGAAATTCATCTCTTTGTGAGAACTTTTAGACGATGCCCTTGAGAACTACCTGAACTGATATTTAAATACCATTGGCCATAAACTATGAGTCAGTGATATCAGGTTATGCCCTATGCATGTGTTTGCCACAGTTCTGAGAAGGATTTTAACTCTATGAAAATTTTATTTTATTTTTTAAATCCAAATGTCTCCCTCTGCCCCTGCCCTCATCATCTTTAACTGGATTTTAGTGGTTGGTATTAATATGTTTTATATACATATTCTGTACATATACAAAAACAGATTTTAAGCTGCCCAGAGTTACCCTGTGGTAAGATGGACAGCCAATAAATTTTACAAACAAACAAAAATATGAATGGTTTGGCGATTAGGTAGCTTTGGTGGGAGAAGATAGCTTTCTTCCTCCTATTTCGTGGAGGGGTCCCTTCTTATTTGGGAGACTGGATAAGCCTTGGAAACCCTAGTTCCAGCTATTCTGGAAATAAAGTTTTGCAAATACAGTTTTCTTCTGAAGCTATAAGGCAGGAGGTTTCCCAGTGGCAGGAAATCCCAACCCATCACCCTCTGTTGCAGTCGCCATCCCCATCGCTTGCAGCCATAACAAGGGACAGATGTACAAGTTGCTGCTTGTTGCTCTTAACATTCCCCCTTCACAATGAAATTAGCAGTTCCCCATTAGCAGCTGGAGAAGCTGCTAGTCAGCAATATGGAAGAGAAGAATACCAGCATAAAACCCTTGTACAGCATGATAACTCAGCAAATGGCTATATAAACACTCTCTATATCAGGGGTGTCAAACTGAATTTCTTCAAGGGCCTGATCAGCATTGTAGTTCTCCGCAGGCTGGCCAGGAAGGGGGGGGGGGATAGATGCCTCCTGCAGCGCNGGGGGGGGGGGATAGATGCCTCCTGCAGCGCTCTGCTGGACAAAATTGGGTGTGGGGGTCCATTTTTGGCCCCTTTTCTGGTTGTTTTTCAACCCATTTTCAGGCTGTTTTTCAGCCAGTGTTTGGCCAGGTTTTTGGTCCATTTTTTGGTCCCCTTTTTAGGCCATATTTGGGGTGTTTTTCAGGGTTCTGCGGGAGGACATGGAGGGTGAAAATGAGGCATGCCTACCCCGCATGCAACCCATTTTAGCCACCAGAGGCACTATGGGCCGATCCTTTGATAGTAACAGGCTAGCCCTATGGCAGTATTTCAGCACCTCGCAGGCCAGATCCAGCCTGCAGGCCTTGGGTTTGACACCTCTGCTCTATATCATACTTCTCTCTCTGAAGTGGCAGAATTTGGTGGAACAGGAACCTACTTAAAGCCCCTTTAAGTGCTCTATTGTAGTCCTAACTTTCTGTCTTTCATCCACTGGAGTGTACATTTTGCTTAAGCCCATGCACGAACGGATGGAAAGAGGATGTAAAATGTAGAAAAACACTTGCCAGCCGTTGGTTAAATGCGATGCATCCGTTGTGTACTCACTGCGTCCGTGATTCATCCTCTCTATCCCTCCAGCATCCATCTACTGAGATTTCATCTGCTCAAAAAGTTTTGAGCTGCACAAAACCTTTTGAGCGGATGAAGTATCCAATGCGTCCGTTCTACATCTGCTACGCATACGGGGAACATCCGTTATACGTCCATTGTCATCCATTACGCGTCTGCTATATCAGCTAGGCATCCGCTGCGCATCCGTGCAACTCACATCCGCTCCAGCAGAAAACGGACACAGGGAGGAAGCTAAATGGATGCGGAATGGACACACAGAGTTAGTAGCACGGACGTACAAAAGATGAAAGCAGATGCAGCTCGCATATAAAGCATTAAAATGAAAAAAATGTTCGTATAGGGGACGTATCTCGGATATTTAGGATGTCTGGAGGATGTCAAGAGGATGCGGAAGGACACCTAGCGGAATCTTTAATTTTCCTATAAATAGGGGAAGGAAATCACCTGGATCTCACTTTTCAGCAGCAGCCCTGCTTTGCAGACCTCTTTTAGCCTTGATCTTGCTCTTGCTCTTCCACAGCATGAGCCTGCTCCAGGCAGGTGTCTTCAGAGGCCCCATGGCAGAGAACCCCCCCGACAACTGCACTCCCCAGCTGGCAGACTTGGAGGATTCCCTGTCACAAATGGAGGAAGAAGCAGCAGCACCCAGAGGCCAACCCACCCCCACCCCCACCCCCAGCTCCACAGGATGCAGGCAGAGAGGGCAGACTGGAGGGCCAGATCTTACAGTGTCCTGTTGGAGATCAGGGACACAATGAAGACCAGCCAAGAACTTCTCTTCTCAGCTGGTCCACTTGGACAGAGATCCTCAGGCCGCCACACCTTCATCACCTACATGAGCCACACTCAAGGACCTGCCGAGGTCCATGCCAGTGATGAAGGAGAAGATAACAGGCACTTCTGCATCAACCTCAATCTCCTGACTGCTCCTACCCAGTCCAGGTCTGCTCCTCCACCCCAGGCGATGTCATAGCCCTTCCACGGCTTTCAACAGCCCCTCACCTACCAAGGCTACGACTACCCAGGACTTCCCACAGCACACCTTCCAGTCCAGGCCCAGGTTCTTCTCACACAGACTCCAGTCCTCACCCAGCTGCAAGACCAGACAGCCCCACTACACTCCTCCTTCCTCCACCCATGCGCAAGCCAGTCAATGGACAATCTGTCATCATCTTGGGCCTCACATCTCAGGTCCTTCATGAAGGGCCTCTCAACCTCACGGGACGAAGTCAGCTCTTGACAGCTTCCTGAACACACCATCCCCTGTTGTACTCTAGGGGCCAAGCACCCCAATGGTGCCTTAACACACTCAAGCCCCAGCCACCTCCACAGTCCCTGCCCGCTTAACAGCTGAGACCATGGACATGACTCAGAGTGACTGGGAATAGTTGTCAGAGACTGAGTGTACTTGTTCAGTTATCCTTTGCTTTAACACTTTACTTGGTTCATTTTGCTTTTTTAATTAAGTCATCAAGTTTACCTAAGACAGTTAATAAAGTTATCTTGCCTTAAACACACTTAATTCAGGTTTACTTGGTTCATTTTGCTTACTTAATAAAGTCATAAAGTTTACCTAACATCAGTAATAAGGTATCTTTGCTTAAGACACTTGTTCAATTTTTTTACCTTAGTAAAGGTTGGGTGAAAACTTTTTTAACATAAATTATATCTTTGCATGCTTGATAGATATAAGGATAGTTTGGGATAGATAAACTTCCAGTGCAAGCAGTAGTGGGACTGTATATTCCCCCATCCCAGCTGCCACACATAGGACCTTTATTATCAATAACAATGTATTCATTGATCAACACATTTTAAAATAAACAAAGCTCTTTATTAATGCCCTATCATTGTAGGACCACTCAACATACATGGGCACCAATCTCATCCTGTGTTTATGAGACAGGGTCTCAAGAAGCATCAATTAATCATCTATCATCCTGTCTTGCCACTCGACTGTTCCAGCTGGGGAGTTGCACCAGTGTTCAGGAGGTTGCGCTGCTTCTTCCCTTCACGTGAAGCTCTGTTGGGGCCTTTACATCCACAGTGTCTATCAGGTTATGTCCTTTCCTCCATTCACCAGGCTCCATGTCCCCATTCCGCTGTTGGCGGTCCACAAGTCTTCTGTGCAACACTGGGTACGGGGTGCACATGAGATTGTGCAGGATGCAGCAAGCTTCCACGATGCTCCTCACAGAATGTGGCTCATGCTGCATGGTAGTGAGAAGTATCGGAACCTGTTGGCGAATTCAAAGGCATTCTCCACCACCATCTTGCCCTGAAGAACCTGGAGTTGAAGATCCTCTCTTCACGGTAAGGTATCTTGAACTGTACGGGCTTCATGAGGTAGGTTCTGAGGGAGAAGGCATCATCACCAATGATGAAGTAGGGCATCGGTACGTGTCGTTGGGCAGGGGTTCTTGATCTGGAAAACCCATTGATGAGGTTGCATTCCAGCCCATCCTTGAGGTCATTAGCATTGTATATATATGGCCATCTGATCTACCCATTGCCTGAAGCTTTGTTTATGAATGAACTTGTAGTCCAGCATCAACCATGGCAAAAGAGGATTGATACTGAAGAAGCCCTTGTAGTTGAAATAAGTGGACCCTGAGTTGGCTGGAGCTTTGCAGCCACATGCTTCCCATCTATGGCTCCAAACGGTGTGGGAAAAGTTCCACCTCTAATACCACTGCTCTGCAACTTTCCTTCCTACTTCTTCAGTGGTGGGGCACTTGAGGAGCTCCTCCACGTATTCTTTGATTGATGGCCTGCGACCATTCTCTGACCACTTTGCTGATGCTGTTGTGTGGCACCCTCCACGCATACTGCATGTTTCTTTGTGGTTCCAGAGGCCAGGTGCCGCAGAGTCAGTGCCACCTTCAGTCCGTCCAGTTGGCACAGAAATTGGTGCTAGGCTTGGTCAACCTGAGTCTCATACGCCTCTACAACTCATCAAACATGGTTGGCATCCTTCATGAAGTGATGGAAGGCCTACTCTTCATTCCTCAGCTCCACCATCAACTGGTCATAGAGTCCAAACTCCATTCTTCTCACGATCCATCCTTGGACCCCACACAGCTCTTGGACATCTCCTTCTTCTCCTTCTGTACAAAAGTGAAACAGTCTGAACAGGTTTTGGTTCTGCGTGATGAATTTATTACAGCGGACTGTGTCATGATCCATGGTGGAGAACAATTTGATGATGTGGGAGACCAAACCAAGGGTGAAGAGGTCTGTACACCACGGCTGCTGGACTCATGACTGAGATCCAGATGATTTTCTCCCCTTTTATAGGAAATATCTTGGTACTCCGCTATGGGGCCTTCTACATATTCTATACTCTAACATTCCTAAATATCCGAGATATCATCTCATATTCAAACGTTTTGTCCGTTTTTCCTTTATATACGAGATGCATACGCTTACATCTCTTCTATTTCTTTGCTACTAACGCTGTGTCACGTTCCGTGCCACCTTTCGTTTCCTCCTCTTCCATTTTCAAGCTGCAGCAGATGTGAGTTGAAGGGTATGGCCAGAGGATGCAGAGGAGTTATACAGCGGACGTTTCACAGATATAACGTGACATATAACATTTTGCCCGTATATGTCGCAGATGTACATCGTACACGGCGGAAAGTTCATCCGTTCACAAAGTTTTGTGCAGCTCAAAACGTCTTGTGCGGATGAAATCGCAGTGGACGGATGCTCGAGGGGTAGAGCGTATGAAGCACATATGCAGTGAGGACACAACAGATGCATAGCATTTTCCAATGGATGGCAAGCTTGTTTTAATGTTTTACATCCTCTTTGCATCCGTAAGTGCAGTGGGACAGGGGCTTAATTCTTTATCCGACACATTTCTAAAGCCTTATTCCTTTCTTTAAACTTGACACCCATCTAAGTTTTTACTATTTCCTAATAAGTTGTAGATATTATTTTAAACAGATTTTGGTGTGAATTTGTGAGTTTTCTGTTATTTTTTTCCTTCTATCTAGTAGTTGTCTGTTTTTTTTACAGTCCAGAAATATGACTCTAGCTAATTCAAGAATAGAAGACCTTCAGCAGAACAGCAAGAGTTGCAAATGTTTTTCCACCTATATTGGAAAATCTGGGGTGGATTTTTTTATCAAAAAAAAAAAGACCTTTTTTGTTTAAACTTGAAGTGGCACCATTTATTTTTCCAAATTGGGCTCAACGGGTGACATATTCTCCAACTTGATCTGCAGGAACTAATAGGTAGAATAATATGTTAACTTTTCTAGATAAAAACATGGCAACAAAAAACACTTAAACTATTATCATTAAATATGGTTATTTCACCTTCTGAGAGAATTCTTAAAGCAACAATTAAAGAGTAAAATTGTACCCTTAAATCCTTTTAAAATGATGAATTTTGAGAAAAAAAAATCCTTTTAAAATGACCCTAACATAAAGGTACAGTAAACTGGTACCTGTAATGATCCAGGGTGGGATACAAAATAAACAGTCACAAAAAAACAGGTGAAGCTCCTTTTATTCCTTCACTTTGCTTCCAAGTTATAAATACACTTGCCGGGAGACAAAAAAATCTCACACAAGCAGTTACAAGAAGGAGGAAATGCCATTTAAATTATAAAGAGCAAAAAAACAACACAAACCAGGCAAGATAAGGGCTTGAAGATGTCCACATATATCAGAACACAAACTGGGAAGGATGCCAAACTCAGAGAGGAACAACAAACTAGAGATATTTCCATGCTTTCTTTCCAGCACTCACCTGTATGCATGTCCGTCCTCCTAGCCAGTTGTCACAGCTGCAGCCCATGAAGAGGATCAAGGCCCTCTCCTCCCCAGTAGACCATGTCTCTCCCTTACCCTCTTCTCCCTCTGAGTGCCCTGGGATGGAGAGGGGATGACCCTGGGTCCTCCTCTGACTGCCCAGCCGGCTTCTGCCCTTCCCTAGACTCCTCCACAAGCTCCAGAGCCACACTTCCACTCCCTGTTGGCTGTTCCTCCTTTCCCTCAGAGTCAGTCTCCACCAGGGGCATGACAGTACCTGATACCAGTTATACTTAATCTTAACTATGCATTCAGCCACAATTAGTCCAATTATCTTTTTAAAAATCCCTTTTCAAGCAAAATTGGACATTGAGCATTTAGAATAGTTACTACAATTGAGCTAGCCAGTCATATAACCATTTCAATAATAATTTTTTTAATGATTGCCTAATTGCCTATGAATTTTCAGAGTTGAAGTCCCAACATACATAGACGTATATACAGCCATCAAAAAATAAATCTCTCACGTTTTAAGTTTGGAGTTTCATTGTTTTACTTTGGTTTTTCTTTTCAAAAAACATCCTTATTAAATTGAAAGCATGGGACAATAAATGAAGCTTGTACAATGGTCTTTCAAGCATTTCAGCTGTTAAGCTCCAACAGTTTTCAATTAATGGGAAAGAATGTCACTGTTAATGTTGAAGTGCCATCTAGTGGGAATGGTTCATTGAAGTAACTATGCTCCATAGAACGCTTTCAAAACAAATTAAAAAATTTTTAGAGCTGTGCCATGCCTGAATGTAAGCTTCCTTGGAAAATTTAAAAAAATGATGAAATGTTACAGCCCAGTGCTTTGCTTCCCACCAATTTTATGGGAAAACCCTCAAATTAAACAGGTGTGGGTAGGAATATCCTACATTCGATTCAGAATGAACTGACAAATAGTATTTTGATAAATTTTGTTTTGTAGCTGATTACATGTCCAAAATTTGTGAATTGCTGGTATGACTCTCTAGCAATCATCTGCCTGCTGAATCAAAAAACTGTAGGAAATCCCATAATACATTTTATTAGATTTATGCCTGGTCAATATGTATTGCTGTCAGATAATTGTTTTGTTGGAACATAGCTGTTCACTTCCTGTGAACAGGAAGTTGCTGCTCCAAGTGCTATGGTAAAGAATAACATACATTTTCAGAGCTAGAGATAAGCAACCATTTGTTGTCTCTGACAATTGGATATTATCTGATACCAGTTAATATTAACATTAATATTTAGTTAATATTAATATTTAGTTATTAACTATACACTGCAGATCTCATGATTTATATATGTTGGACTAAGTTTTCAATTTTCTTGCTTCCTGTTGTGGCCTGTCAGGCACTGGCCCCTCCAGCAGCTGAACTAGAGGAGGAGGTGTGGGAGTCAGCGTCAGCATCAAGGCAATCTGGGAGCTCCGAGGGAGGGAGGGAGGGAGGGAGGGAGGGAGAGGGAGAGAGAGAGANGAGGGAGGGAGGGAGGGAGGGAGGGAGAGGGAGAGAGAGAGAGAGAGAGAGAGGCAGAGCCTGGGCCATCCGTCAGCCTTCAGATGGAAAGTCAACAGCCCCCAGGTCTGGTGGTGGTTGATGAAGAAGAGAAAGAACAGCTGGGTCCAGTGCCTGACATGCCGCTGTGCAGAAGGCAAAGAAGAGGACAGCATTGGAAAGCTGTGTGCCGATCCTGGAGAAGGAAGAGCCACCCTGCTAGAGAGGCTTGGGGATAAAAGGCAAGGGGCAGAGATGAATAAGTGTGGCAGACAACTATTCATCTTGTAAGCCTGCAAGAGAAACTTTTTGCCAGAGCTGCCGGCATTCCTAATAAAGGAATCTTTCGCGTTCACGTCAGAGGGTTTGTTGTGTTTGGGGAGCTTGGTCAGAATACTTCCTCTTTTTCTTTTTAAAGTAACAACTTTCCTGATAAACAGTGCTTGGAGGACTCAAAAGATTTCTCAAACTTTTGGATTATTTTGTTTGGCCCTGAGTCAATGTATGAATTAGAATTAGAATTCTTTATTGCCCGAATGTGATTAGACACACAAGGAATTTGTCTGTGGTGCATAAGGTCTCACTGTACATACAACAATAGTGATAGATTATCATAGTCATTGGAAAAATATATTCATAATAAAACATTAGATACATCATTTAGTGATAGTCATGGATACTAAACAAGCAATCAACATAAATCATACGAGGATACAAATTAAACAATTTAAATCATATGATACAAGCTGTAAGCTGTAGTCATAAGAAGGTAAAGCCCTTGTCACACTGCACCAACGGATGGAAAGAGGATGTAAAACGGAGAAAAACACTTGCCATCCGTTGGTTAACGCGATGCTTCCGTTCTGTACTCACTGCCTCCGTTTTGCTTCCTCTCTATCCGTCCAGCATCCGTCTATTGACATTTCATCCGCTCAGGTTTTGAGCTGCTCAAAACTTTTTGAGCGGAAAATGTATCCAATGCATCCGTTCTGCATCCTCTCGGCATACGAGGGACATCCGTTCTGCATCCATTACGCATCTGCTATATCTGCTAGGCATCCGCTGCACATCCGCGCAACTCAAATCCATTCCAGTGGTAACGGACGCAAGGAAGAAGCGGGAACGGACACGCGCAACGTTAGTAGCACGGATGGAGAAAGGATGAAAGCGGATGAAAAATCGCATCTGCATCATCCGCTACGCATCCGCTCTGCATCCATTCTGCATCCTCTACGCATCGCTCTTGCATCCTCTACGCATCCACTCTGCATCTGTCTTTCCAATCCACCCTGCGTTCCTCCCCCCGTCCGTTCCTTTTCCGTGTTATCCGCTCTGGTTATGAAAATTTTTTGCCCCTTTTGAGAGTGGATAACAACGGATGGAACATTTTTCTCGTCCGCTGTGTCCTTTTTACAAACGTTTTGCATCCGTTGGGCAGTGTGACAGGGCCTTAAGGTGATCAGGAATAGGGAAGATGAGAATAATGATGGAAATATTGCCTTTCTCGATAGTTTGACAGTGTTGTGGGAATTAGTTGTTCAGCAGAGAGATGGCATGGGGGAAAAACTGTCCTTGTGTCTAGTTGTTCTACTGTGCGGTGCCCTATAGCATCATTTTGAGGGTAGAAGTTGAAATTGTTTATGTCCAGGATGCTAGGGGTCTGTAGATATTTTCACAGCCCTTTTTCTGGCTCATGTAGTATATAGGTCCTCGATGGAAGGCAAATTAGTAGCAACTGTTTTTTCTACAGTTCTAATTATTCCCAGCTTTGCTGTGATTACTATTTTTTTTAATCCTATGATAAAATGCATGGCAGAGAATGAACTAGTCTGTAGAAAAAGAGAAGGAAGTACTTGAGATGAAGCTACTTGCAATCTTTACCTGCATAATACCATTTATACTTATTACAGAAAAATCAGAAACAACTTTATGGCACTTTGAAATATATTTTGAACATGAAACACATTTATAAAATAGTTTAATATTCTTTCATTTAGGAAACTTTGTGCATTAAATGTGTAAAACATTTTGAATTATAGCAATCTCTGTTGTTTTATAAACCATCTCCACTACAAAGCACACGTTTAGCATAGTATTTTGTAAGTTGGATTTATTTTATTTATTTTATTTAGTTTTGTCAAGCGATTATAAGATAACAGGAGTATTATAAGATTATAAGATAACAGGTGAAAGTATAAACATAGTTATGAATACATGAAATGGATACATATAAGAAATCTAAGTGTACGAAAAATATTTTAGACAAAGATTCTAACCTAAACATTGATTAGTGATATTGTTTTTTTTCTAAATATAACAGAAGCTTTATTTAAGAAAATGCATGATAGGGATAGAGAAAACCTAACACCTCACTAATTACAACTGCCAGGAAGTAAGCGTACATGGAAGAAAAGCAGAAAGATGTGACCCAAGATTGATATTTTCTTAGCAAAGTGACAGACAAAGAATAAATCTTTGATTCCGTATTTATAGTTCATTGTCCATTTGAGATAGTAGGTCATGAATTTCTGGAAAGTCGATGTACTAGATTCATACTTCCAGTATAGTAGAGATGGTCACTCTGATAAAACTTTTTAGTTTTTTGCTCAGTAGATATACTGTATACTGGAGGTAAACTGTTTTTAAAAACAAATTTTTCCACAACTAGCAAGGTGAATAAAGTTCATATTTTTTGAAAAATATATTTTGACAATGAGAAATTACAAATATATTTCTGTTCTTTTATATATATGGACCTGCCCAGCTTATTACATCTTATACATATGATAACTACTGAAACTCCATTTCTTTAAGTGGAATGTATACACAGGGTCTATTAAATAAATTCTATTTTATTGTTTTAAAAACAAGGGAAACATGCAGCAAATCTCATATAATTGGATAACAAATAAAAAGTTACTATCCTAATGGTATAGTATTAGTTGTTGTCAGTTACAAAGTCATGTCTGACCCATTGCAATCCCATGGACAACATTCCTCCAAGGCTCTCTACCATCCATTTAAGCTCATGCCTACTGCTTCAGTGACTCCATCCAGCCACTCTCCATGAATTAACAAAGTAAAATGGACATCACCAATGGATTCGGAGTCCATTATTATATTTAGGAGAGTGCATACCTTTGGATTCTGACTTATGTACATTTCCTGGCAAAATATATGGGAAAATCCCACTTGGGAAAAATCCACTTAGGGTTAGGGTTAGGGTTAGCTTTCCATGAATTAACACAGTAAAAAAGGGCATTGCCAATGAATTCGGAACCCATCATTATGTTTAGGAGGGCGCATACCTTTTGATCTGGACTTATGTACATTTTCTGGCAAAATACATGGGAAAATCCCATTTGGGAAAAATCCATTTAGGGTTAGAGTTAGCTCTCCGTGAATTTGGATAGAGAAATGGACACCACCAATGGATTCAGAGCACATCTGTATGGATAGGAGAGTGCATATCTTTGGATCTGGACTTATGTTCATTTCCTGGCAAAATACATGGTAAAATCTAATTTGCCAAAAATCCACTTAGGTTGAGCACTCCATGAATTCAGACAGTAAAATGGAGATCGCCAATGGATTTGGAGCCCATTGTTATGTTGAGGAGGGTGCATACCATTTGATCTGGATTTTTGTATATATCCTGGCAAAATACATGGGAAAATCCCATTTGGAAAAACCCACTTAGGGTTAGGGTTAGCTTTCCATGAATTCAGAGCATAAAATGGAGATTGCCAATCGTTTTGGAGCCTATTGGAATGGTTAGGAGAGTGCATACTTTTTGAGCTGGTCTTATGTCCTTTTCCTGGCATCACACTTATTTGCACTCTGATTCAAGTGACTTTTACTGTCATCGTGGTTAGAGTGCAGTACTGCAGTATTACAGGCTACTTCTGCTGATCAGCAGCTGCCTGCAATTTAGCAGTTCAAATCTCACAGGCTCAAGGTTGACTCAACCTTCCATCCTTCTGAAGCTAGCAAAATGAGTACCCAGATTGTTATGGTTTCAACCCACTCTAGGTTCCCCAAGCCTGCTGCAAAAGCTAAGTTTTCAAGTCATGACTTGTCAAAGTCATGACAGACTGACAGACTGTCAGACAGTCATGACAGACTGTCAAAGTGGGGGCCAGTCTAATTTCTGCAAGAATATTTCAAAGGGAGGGAGTTACCAATTTTATCCCATCCTTTTATTTGCTCCAAAATTCAACATCGAGTTCCAATTAATCTTGCTTCCCTGATAATTGTTTCTGTGTGATCCATGCTTACTATTAATCTAACTTAAACAAAATACCTAAAACTATAGCTTATGAAGTAATCCCAACATTTCCTACAATTTCTCTCCTTTCCAGGGATGCAATCTATTCTCTGCACAATTAACACCAAAGAAACTGTGTTAATTATCCATCCAGTCTTATGCCTAAGCATAAACTGACTTCTCTTTCTGGCCTTACTCCAAAGCTTGACATTGTGTTTAAACCATTTTTAAACTATGACTTTAGTTTTAACTAAAATTACAGCTGAAAAATGTTGCTGGAGATGGGAAAAGATATTAACAGAGAAAATTACAGTAGTCTGCTCTGTGCTGAAAAAAATAATGAGATAGTGGAAAATGTGAGCATTTAATGGTATGGGCTTTATCCATTAGGAAGATAGTGATAAGTCCTGAATATATTTTAATGAATTAGTTGGAACACAAGAATTAATTGTGGCAGCTTGAATCAAGAGAACATTTACATTGTGCTTTTATGGTAAAAAATTATTAAGTTACTCTCGTTAAAATGCACAATTTTAAGACAGCACCTTAGATAATTTGACTGCAAGTCCCATCATCCATATCCAACATCATATATTGGTGCCATAGTGCAAAACATACCAGACAAAAACAATCAAGCTAGAAACTTATTGCCTGATATAAATTGTTTTGTTCGGAAAACACACGAGGTAGACCGGGTTCCAACAACAAAAGGCTTTATTCAACAAACAGTCAGAATAGGAACACGTTGGCNTGCCGCCTTTCAGCAGCTCTTTGGATTGGTTCCTAGTGAACCAATCCACTGCTTACTTTACTGGGCCAATCAGAAGGTAAGTCTAGGAGTCAACCATTTACATATAGAACATAAATAAATTTACAAAATCATTGCTGCAAATTTGTTGCCTCAGACTTTTCCAGAATTAAATGCCAACTCAAAGGTAAAGTATCCTTGTTTTGAGATTAAACTTACTGAGAAAATTTGTCCTTTTGAATTAGCTGATATGGTTCCATCCACCCACTCTCTCACCCCAAAAGATACTATAATCAAATCCTTTTTCCTGAAGGAAGTTAACCAGTGTACCCAGATTTCTAAGTGCAGTGAATAACCAAGGAAATGGTATAAGAATTTGTGCTCAAGGTTAACTCTCCTCTTCCTTTAGAACACATTGTTCTCTCAGGTTGATAGATCTGCCTTTTATTCTTTTGTGCTTCATCGTTCAAAGCATAATCTGTTGTATCAACACTCTTATTTTTGTCTGATGCATACATTCTTAATCAACTTTAAATACTTTTTAAATAGATAATTTTGATGTTACTTTGGGACTTGGACAGGGATACCAGGCAATGGAGAACATAGAAAACTAAAAGAGAACAATGGAGCAAAAGGAAAGACATACTTTTTAAATTTCTTTACATCCATAACAAATATTACAGCAAAAAAATTACCCAAAAATCATGTAACTACATAGATATGGAATTATACTTTCCAGCATCAGAATTATACTTTCCAGCATAGATATGGAATTATACTTTCCAGCATCAGCATTTTTTCAGTTGTAAGAACGCGTTAGAACCTGTTCAAAGACAAAAAAAAAAAAGCCTTCAGTGAATAACTGGTTAAGGTTTTGTCAATTTCAGGCAGGAGTGCAAGCCAGTACTAATCAAGGTCATAGACACAGAGCAACCTTTTGGTTCACACATATTGTCATTTAGTCACACTCAAGATGATGATGAGATGAAGATTTCCTAAATATTATTCAGCCAACATCATTTTAGTCTAAATGTTCTTTTTTGTAACTCAGCTTCATCCAAGTAAATTGGGATTGCAACCTTCAGAATTCCAGAAGAGACAGGGAGTACTGATCCATAGATACCCACAATTAAAGTAGTAATTGTGGGTATCTATGTTGATACCGCTATTGAGAGATTCACTGATTTTTTGAGCTTCTTAATTTAACCCTAGTTATGAATAAATTTAGGTATAGTGGGTATTAATTTCTCTCAGTTTAATATGCAGTTTTATAGGAATCCAGTCTATTTAAAAGCACAGTGTGTTATCTACAAAAGCCCTTGCTACACTTTTCAATAAATATTCTATCTTGTTCTATGTAGCTTAATTGCTGTATATTTCTCCCACCTCCCATTGTGATAATTTCCTATTTAAAAAGCATTTCCATTATATGTAACCTGGAGATTTTCCTGCTATGCATCAATGTACTAAATACAATTCCTTAGCCCTGAAAGCCAGCTGGGTGACCTTGGGCCAGTTAGTCTTTCTCAGTCCAATCCACCTCACAGGACTGTTGTTATGGGAAAATTAGGAGGAGGAAGTTGTGTTGGATATATTCACTGTCTTGAGTCATTTGTAAGAATAAAGGTGGGAAGTAAGTAAATAAGTAAATAAATAAATAATTCTTATCAAACAAACAGAAAGCAAAAGCTTGTCTAAAAGTCAGCATAATAATGATCAGAGAAAATATAGAAAATTAAACTGGATATCAGATTTTTGAAATCCTCAAGCCACCAATACTAGTCAATACAGATAGTCCTCAACTTACAACTGTTTGTTTAATGATGGTTCAAAGTTACAGAGACACTGAAAATAGTGACTTATGACTACTTTTCCACACTCATGACAGTTGCATCATCTCCACGGTCAAATGATAGAAATTCAGATGCTTGGCAGCCAACACATATTGATGACGGTTTCAGTGTCCCACAGTCCTGTGATCACCTTTTGTGACCATCTGACAAGCAAAGTCAATGGGAAAGCTAAATTCACTTAACAATCACGTTACTAACTTAACATCTGCAGTGATTCACTTAACAACTGTGGCAAACAAGGTTGTAAAATGGAGCAAAACTCACTTAACAAATGCCTCACTTAGCCACAGAAATGTTGGGCTCAACTGTGGTCATAAATCAAGGATGTACACCAGAGGCGCCCATGACATTGCCTCCCATTTTTTGCAGTCTTCAAAAGCATTGATTCATATTGTGCAGGAGAAAGCAATGATAAACTACTCTTGCATTTTGCTGAGAAAACCAGAAAGACAGACAATATAAAGTGACATATTAGAGTACTACATGACAAAGGAGATGCCAGAAGTTCAATATGATTTTAGAAATGGCTGACAACAAGAGGCATTATTGAAGATGCACACTAGATAAGAAAACCAGAGTACAAAAAAAGAAATCAATACAGTATATGTTTAACTGATTTTGAAAATCTTTCAATTGTGTTATCAAGCTGAACAATGCCTTTAGACAGATGGGAATCCAAGAGCATAGTATCTCTTTGTCCTCATGAGAAACCTATATCTATCTCTGCAAGTTCTAGTAATGAAAATCCATAACAATAAAAATCTGGGACTAAAATTTAATCTGCAGAAGACCAAACTACCCTAAATGTATTGTATTTAGCTGTATTATTCTCAATTGCCCTTAGTATTTTATACGCCCAAAAAATTATGTTCAATTATATTGTGGCTTATTCAGCTTTTTTTCTAGGGTATTTATAAATCTGGTCATTTAAGAGCTATTCAGCTGTTGCCATTGAGCGAACAAAATTTAGCATGTAACAGGAACTAATCACACCTAGTTCAATATCCTCAGAATATTCAGAAATCCCAGTATAATAAACTATCTACCATCAGAGTGAAAGGACCCAGCACATCAAGATAAATATTTAACAGGATTTTTTTAAAGGCAATGAGATATTAATTTATTAATTAACAAAAAAGATAGGTTTTTCCTAGCAAAAAAAAATGTAATGCTGAGAAAAGTAATTCTTATTTTTACTGGTGAAGTTAGGAATATCGATCATCAATCACGTTAGGAATGTTGATCATGTGTGGCTTTCTTAACTATTTTTGAATAAAACCCAATTAACTAGGTTTATGTAAATCACAACCACTGGCTTCACATAGAAAGTTAAGCCAAAATCAAATGTGTAGCAGGAGAAAAATTGATGAGAAAAGTTAACAACTTACAACAGTTCATTTAGTGACTGTCCTAAGTTATAATGGCAGTGGAAAAATGATTTATGACTGTTTTTCACACTTACGACCATTGCATTGCTGTCATCATGTGATCACAATTTTGACACTTGGCAATTAGCTTATATTTATGACCGTTGCACTGTCCTGAGGTCATGTGATCATCTTTTGTGATCTTCTGATAAGCAAAGTCAATGAGGAAGCCAGATTCACTTAACAACTGCAGGTGAAACTCGAAAAATTAGAATATTGTGCAAAAGTTCATTTATTTCAGTAATGCAACTTAAAAGATGAAACTAATATATGAGATAGGACTCTTACATCAGCAAAGCAAGATACTTACACAGCTCGTTGATTTTGTCATAATTGGATCATTATGGCTTACAGCTCATGGAAAAACCCCAAATCTACAATCTCAGAAAATTAGAATATTACATGCAATCAATAAAACAAGGATTGTACATAGAACACAGTAATTAAGTACATGGATATGTACCCAGTACTTGGTTTGGGCCCCTTTTGCAGCAATACTCCTCAATGCAGCCTGGTATAGGAAGCTATCAGCCTGTGGCGACGGACTGGGTGTTATGGTAAGACCAGGGTGCTTCAATACGTGGCCTTCAGCTCTTCTGCATGTATCGGTCTCATGTCTCTCATCTTTCTCTGTGGCCAATGCCCCATATGATTTCTATGGGTTCAGGTCAGGCAGAGTTTGCTGGGCCAGTTCAAAGCCCAGTAATTCCACGGGTCATCTGAAGCGGTTTTGGTGCATTTTGCAGTGTGGGCAGGTGCATTTCCTGCGGAAAATGAAGTCAGCATCCTATAAAGCTCGGTCTTGTGGAAGGAAGCATGAAGTGCTCCAAAATCTTCTGCGATAGATGGCTGTGTTGACCCTGGACTTGATGAAGCACAGTGGCCAACACCAGCAGATGACATTGGCTCCTCAAATCAACACAAGACTGTGGAAACTACACAGTGGTCTTTCAAGCATGTTGAGCTGTTGCAGGTTGTGGGCCTCTCCATTCTTCCTTCCAGACTCTGGGTCCTTGGTTTCACAAATGAGATGCCAAAAGTTCGCCTCTCACCAGAAAAAGAAGACTTTGGACCACTGAGCAAAATGACCAAGTCTGTTTTCTCTTAGCCCAGGTAGACGCTTCTAACGTTTGTGTTCAGGGAGCGGCTTGACAAGAGGAATACGCAGATGTTGCAAGCCCATGTCTAGGGTCCCGCTGTGTGTGTGGCTCTTGATGCACTGACTCAGCCTCAGTCCACTCCTGTGGAAGTCCTCAAACACTTCTTGAATGCCTTTTCCGTTCGACCAGTTCCTCTCTAGGCCGTATGGTCATTCCCTGCTGCTTGTGCACCTTTTTCTTCCATACTTTCCCTTCCCACATACTTTCTATTAATGTGCCTTAGATACAACACTTTGGAAACATCCAATTTTTTTGCAATTACCTTTTGAGGCTTTTCCCCTCCTTATGGAGGGTATCGAAGGATGGTTTTTCTGCATAACTGTCAGTCACGAGTAGCAAGCAGTCTTTCCCATGATTGTGATTTTACTGAATCAGACTGAGAAACCATATTAAAGCCTCAGGAACCCTTTGGCAGGTGTTATGGCTTCATAGGCTGCATTAGAATAGCGGACATTTGAGCTAGAATATTGAACCTTTTCAAATTCATTTCTAATTTTCTGAGATTGTTGGATTTGGGGGTTTTTATGAGCTAGTAACATAATCCATCTCAATTATAGCCACAGCCCACGGCTGAACTATTCTTGCTTCTGCCATGTAAATGAGTCTATCTCATATATTAGTTTCACCTTTTAAGTTGGATTACTGAAATAAATGAACTTTTGCATGATGTTCTAATTTTTCAAATTTCATCTGTATGTTACTTAACAACTGTGACAAGGTCATAAAATGGTCACAAAATTCACTTAACTGTCTCACTTAGTAGCATAAATTTTGGTACCACTGTGGTCATAAGTCTGTAGCAGAATAGAAAAATATCCATGTTTGATTTTAGGACTAGCTTTAGATTAAAAAGCAAAAGTGTTTCAAAGATATAATCTGCCCTGCATGCCTCCTAAGTGATGACATATTACATGGGTAACATATAACGTGGCTTTCTTTCACTTATCTTCAGCAAGGTTATAAAAAAAAAGTTACATTTTTACAAAAAAGTTTTGGATTTCTGACAGAGTAGACCCAGGGCAAGGAAAATGCCTATACTGGATCTACCACTGGTGGCCTGTGGGCCTATTCTTAGTGATTCAAGTGTTTGGGTTAGGTGTGGGAGCCTGGCAGCAACTGGTAAGTCAGAAGAGGGCTCAAGAGGATTCATCTTGCAGGCATCTGGTAGAAAATAAAGGAACCAAAAACAAAAACTACAAGCAAAACATTAAAGGGGAAGTAAGGAAGTAAAAAGAAAGTAGAGAATAGGAGTTATGGTTGGAATCCAATTTGGCCTGGAGTGGCTTCTTGTACCTGTTAAGTTTCTTGATACATAGAGGCTGTAGTTTTCAGTGGAATTTTGCTCTTTTATCTCCTTTTTTATGGGACTCTATAAACCATGAATTGTCAGATAACTGATACTTTCAGAGCAATCGCCATTTTCTGTCTCAGTTCAGTCTTCTCCCTTCCGTAATTTTAGTAGTTCGTGCAAGTTTTAGCGATAGAATTAACTTTCTATCATTATGCTATTTCCTAACTGAAGCTTGATTTTTCTTTCTTTCATGCAAGTAGTTTTAGACTGTGGAAAGGGAACTTCATGAAGACAGTAGTGTCACTCAAACAGCAAAAGCACAAAGAGAACGTCAGGCCAGCCATAAAACAAACTTACATAGGAAACGGAATCAAATAAAAGGTACTAAAGAATCCCTTTAGACAAAAGCCCAAGTAATTAAGAAAACTGACAAATCAGAAAAGAAAACCCTTACAAACACAAGACATGCCAAACAAAGTGACAAAAGACATGAAATTTATATATAAATTACAAAAGAGACAGACAGGAGATTGCTACAAAACAAATATAGAAAACCATTGTAAAGCTAAAAGAGATTAGAAAAAAAACGATAATACAATCAAACCACCCTGCAGAGTTTGCCTTCCGCACCCTGCAGAGTTTGACCTCTGGCAGGAATAAAGACAAACTCTGACAGGATTTGAAACATTAAACACAAATAACGAACATTCACACACAAAAGGAGAAAAGGATATAAGAACCAGGGACTTATCATACGAAGGTAACTAGCCCAGGAACGCAGACTTCTTGCTGTCCCCCACCTTCCTGAAAAAGATAAAAAGATCCAGCTTTCAAGCAGTTGTTCCTATCCTTGTGCCAGAGCTCTCCCAAAGGGGAAAATCGAATCCTCAAAGGAAAGGCATTTTGACACCTTTCAACAAGACTCCTCAAGAATACTTTTTAATATAAAATTTCATAACTTCAATAATTCTCTCTTTCTACTACATGAAGCCATCAGCTTTCCAAGATTAAGATAGCAGAAATAACAGCCGCAGGCTAAAGAACCTTCTTGTAAATAAGCAGAAAAATGAAAAGAAAACAACAACCTTTCTTTTGAAATGCAATGCACTTCTTTACTCTAATAAAAGTATCTCTTCAATAGGAAATGATGAATGTGTATCCTGCTCGGGTTTGTACCACTCCCGAACCTGCAAACAGATCTTTCCAAAAATGCTGTTTGTTTACTTACGCAAGAAGGCAGGATACAAATGTAACAAATTTACAAAATATAATACTTTATTGGCCGTGTGTGCTTAGACACAAGGAATTTGTAATGTAAGCCAAGTAAATTATGTTAGGCTTTAGCAATGTAAACATCACCCATCTGCACAGTAATTATTCCCTCCTCTTCCCTCTACTATTGCAAATAGGAAGGGACGTCATTTATAGGTTTTAGTTGTCTCTTGCCGAAATTAAAGAGGGGCGGAGGAAAATTACATGCTGTGACATATGGTTATCTCGTGTGTGTGTGTGTGTGTGTGTGTGTGTGTGTGTGTGTGAAAGAGAGAGAGAGAGAGAATAATGTTCAAAGAAATCAGAAATTCTTGTCGTTACAATGTATAATTGTGATGAGCAATAATTGTGAGGCGGATCCTGACCTCAGAGGTTTGAATTGGATTTCATTTTGCAATGTCTCCTGGTCTTTGTATAGTCCTTCCAGCCGATTTCTCAGCACATACATAGAACTTATATAGAATAACAGGAGTTGAAAGGGACCTTGGAAGTCATCTAGTCCCAACCCCCTGCTCAAGCAGGAGAGTCTATCTCACCTATTAGCCTCTAACCTACCGTGTTTCTCATATAATAAGGTTGCGTCTTATTTTTTTTTGAGCCCCGAAAAAATGGCGAGGCCGTCTTTTCGGGGGGTTACTTAATTTCCGCCCCCCCCCCATTGCATCTTCGGGCGGGCGGGGACGGCTTGGATGTTGACCTCGGTGTTGGTGGGGCACTTTGTGTCGGGGTCAATTCAGGCAGCACCATATCCGGGTGTGCAACAAAAGTACTTCCTAACGGCAAGCCCCCTCCCCCCCATTTTGCATGTTTTAATATAGGCCTTAATTTGGGGGGAGGGGCTTAATTTCCTTTCATGCCTATAAAACACGTTGGGGACTCCCTAGCGGGGAAGGCCGTATTGTTGAAGAAGCAGGGTAGGATCGAACTCACAAGCTCCTGATGGTGAGGCGAGAGC
The DNA here is from genome assembly GCA_004320025.1 of Laticauda laticaudata. Classification (NCBI taxonomy): domain Eukaryota; kingdom Metazoa; phylum Chordata; class Lepidosauria; order Squamata; family Elapidae; genus Laticauda; species Laticauda laticaudata. Next base: position 21,556 of record BHFT01000333.1, read on the forward strand.
TCCACCTCCAGGCCACCGGAGCTTGCCTAAACATACGTTCTTGTACTGATTGCTAACTGGGGAATTCTGGAAGTCCGGCACCTCTTAAAAGTTCTGCGGTTGACAGAACACGAGTCTACACCCCTCTTTCCTTGCAGAATAAAACTTTTATCCTTGCATCCTGCAACGAAGGCCATTAATCCTCCCCTCTCCTTTCCTTCCGCGTTTGTAATTCCTCAATAACCAGACCTCAGAAGTGTTTTACTAGGTCTCCCGCCTCTCCGGCTTTTGATTGGCCGCGAGACTGACATTGACGCGTCGCTCCGCCATTGGCAACGTAGTCTTTACCGGCCAATTCAGAGAGGCCATGTCAGAAAATACGCGAGCCAATGAAAACACGCCCTCTCCAGCGTCGAGCCGCTATTGGAAGCGCCGGAGGGGGTGCCCTGATTGGCCGTCATGCGGTTGAGGGACAGAGTGCAGGAGGGAGTTCTCCGGTTTTTCTCGGAGCGCCGCGGCGGAGTCGCTTTCGTCTTCAGCGGGATGGGTGTTTTCTCGCGGGCTGGGCCACGGTGGTTCCTGCCACGGGCGGCGGTGGGGTTGCCGCTGTTCCTATTGCTGGCGTCCATCAGCTTGGCTGCTGCCGGTCAGTACGAGTGTTTCCGGTGGGCCTTGCTTTGTGGACGTGGGGCGAGTTTGCGAGGGGAGACCCTGACTGAGAGGGCGGAGGCGGCGGGATGGGGGTGGGAGAGGTGGGGGTGAAGCAGAAGGCCGAAAGCCAGTAGGGGTAAGAGGCGGCCACTCGAGAACCGGGTCAACTGCTTTGGAATAAATAGTTGCTTTTAGTGGTCCTTTCTCCCCAACCTCCCAGGAAGGGTATATAATCATCGCAGATTAGCCTCCCTTTTAGCTTTTACGTTTAGCATTTGCAGCCCCTCACTTCAGTACTACATCTAATCGGTCTTTTTTTTTTTTTTTTTTC
>BHFT01000333.1:22600-40324 GCA_004320025.1 Laticauda laticaudata
AAAGCGAAGACCGGGGGGGGGGGGTTACCCCAGAGCAGAAAAGAGATGCTCCCCCAACACCTGTTGTAAGGTGGGGGGGGACTTTTTGTAGAGCACAGCTAGCAATAATCTGCTAAAGGAGGAGTGGAAAGGTGTGTTTATTAAGGGCTTTACTAAATGTTAAAGGTTTTGACTCCGCCCCCCCCCCATAACATACTGTACAAGTCTATAAATACCTAAACAAGCGCATAAATAATAGGTGTTTGGCACTTATTTATTATATTTATATCCCATCTTTCTTATAAAAACTCAAGGCGGTGACTATGATTTCCTTTTGCCTGTGCAAGCTTGTAAATATGATCTATGTCTGCAGCTGAAGTCATTAATGTACATTAAAACGCACTGTACCAGACATGTTCTCATGTTTTGCTGATAAGGTACACATTTATCTTTTTGCATCAGAAAAGCCATTTCTTGACCCCCCCCCCAAGGAATACTAATTTATTGTAATATGTTACATTAACAAAATTTCAAAAGCTTCTACCAAATATTTACTGATTATTACATTATATTGTTACAAACTAAACTTAGAGAAATAGAGGAAAGGTGGGGGGGGAGAAATATATAAAGGAATGACTTCCAAGCTTAATTACAATAATATGCAAATTTGATATCTCTTTGCCTTCTCATAAGGTTACAAAGACAAAAAATTCCCACAAAAAGCTGTTTTAGTTTAATCATTTTCAAAGTAACAGGTGCAATATTCCAAATTCGCCTAAACCCTTAATTTATTACTTTCTTCAATAAACATCTATTACTTTTGCTGTTTATTTCCTATGTTTTAAGTTTTTTAATGTATGGCTAAATTTTCTTCTGTTCAAAAATGACTAACCTCATCAGGTAGTTTTTCAGTTCTCTAATAGCCTGAAGTTAATTAAATAAGCAGTCACTTCTGAAAGTGACTAGAAGGTGAGGTTAGCAAAGTCAGTGTCCTTTAAAAAAAACCGTAGTGGCTATGAGCATAATGGTTGAGCCTTTCCTCTCCTGGTACTCCAACCTGTGGGAGATTGTGATCCTGCTGTCATCTCATGAGGAGCATCCATCCTATATTACATTGGGTAAAGCTCCTATCTTGTCCTTGACGGTTCTTCAGTTATCTGTCTTTTCAAAGACTGATTAGTTTGCGTAACCTCCCAAAGCTTTTCCTTGATATTTCTCTACTCTAGAAATCTATATTCATTGTCTGGGTGGCCAGAATGCTCTGGAAAGCACAAGATGCCAGATGGTGATGCTTACTGTTTTGTGAAATATGTGAGCTCATTTCTGCAGTGTGGAATAGGAAGGAGTTGAAATATATAAATGAATAAATGAAATAAGCAGTGAAGTAAGCAATGAAGCAAATCAGCAGATAAGGAGGTTCATGGTATTAATGGACATCCACTGCCTTGTCATACTATGTAAAAAGAAAAGCAGTAGAGATGGATTTATATTATTATTACGAAGAATGCCTGGAGAGAGGAATGGTACAAGGTACCTTCTTGTGGCCTGACCAATAGTGATCCCTCTACCAAATCATCTGATTTTGTCCTGCATTGCTTTATCTGATCAAAATTGATCAGAATTAGATGTGATATTGGAAGAAGTGCCACAGCCCTGTATCAGTGGGAATGGAAAGATTCCCCTTGTTGCAATTGTGGTGCTGATACACATACTATTAAACTTATTGTGCAAGCTTTCCCATGACATGTATTCTTTGGTTCCCTCGAAGATCTTCATGAAGCAGCACCAGAGGCAATTGCCTGGATAGCTGAATTGGACATCCAATTAGGAAGCCACTGCCATATTTCCATATAACTTTTACTTATAATTACATGAATGCTATGTATGATTACTTCTATTCTGCCTTATTCCCATCATACCTTAAGAACTGAGATTGTGAAGTCAGTTAATGGGTTTGACTAAGGGAATAAAGCAGATAATTCTACCATTAAAAATTAACTGCCCTAGTCAAATTTAATGTTTCAATCAAAATGTAGGTATATTTTAGGTATATCTCTTATACCTAAAAACCAAGTTATTTAGGAATTTCTGCAAATAGGATTGGATTATTTCAAGATCATTGGCTCTACTTTTAAGTATAGGTCATTGCCAGTTTTATTAACATTGCCATAGAAAACATTTCTGGGCTCATGGATATACAGAACTAAAAAAATTCCTATTCCAGACTTACTAGGTTCCTGAACATTAGATTTACTTTAATGTTGGGGATATAATATTTTGTGGTATAGGAAACCATTGAAGCATCCTTCTATTAAGTTATTGCCCTGCAGATTTCTAGATTTTAACTTCAGAACTGGCCATATTGCAGAATTTTAAAAGTATAAAAAGATCATTCCTCCTCCTCCTCCTAATTAGATTTACCTCTTGCTTTTCCTTTCCTTCTAGAAGCTCAAGATGGCCCACCTAGGACTATTTTTACCACAATGCCCTTGTGGAGCAGGTTGAGAGATTGTATTCAGTTCAAAGTCAGAGTATTCTATTGCTGGGAGTAGACTTGAATCCATCCTAGTCCAACATTACCTGGGGAAACTTTCTAAAGTTTGCTGAAATTAATATCATGGGTCAATTATTTTTATTTCTAAGGTTTTTTCTGCAGTTAACTGAACTTTATTTTGCAATTTCTAGTTTGTTCCTGGATTAATATCCTACTAGATACTTTCTAAAAATGTATTATAACTTTTTTTTGTTTGTGTGCTTTAATTTAGCTGATGGGTTTGTAGAAATGTCTCATTATCAGTAGTTTTACATATTTACCATGGACAAATAGAGGTGAGACCCTAGTATACAATATATATAGAAAGACTTTTTGCTTAGCTTTGGTTTTACACTTGTTTTTTTATTACTTGTTGCATGTCACAAACTTTTGTGCATGAGAAAGAACATGTGATAGGTCACCTGTGGCAGAAGACTTGTTACAGTAACCAGTCACCTTGGTGAGAGGTACTTGCTCAGTTGGTTATGGAGGAAATTAGCCCAATTAGAGCTTTCATTCAATATTAACATCCAGCAATGCAATTGAGAAGCCAAGATTAGGAAGAAACTCTTAGAGCAGAATAACTATGGTAGGAGAACCAAATGGCATCAGTAAAAAGACACGAGGAAGCCACTTGAAGCCATGTGACTAAATTGATCCATTTGTAAATATCAGTAGATTGCACATAAAATCACTGTTGAAGAATTTCTAACAAAAAAGAAGAGAATGGAATAGGCTTTGGATATAATTTTCCAAGACTCAAAGTCTTGTAAATTGCAGTGTTATTGACTGTACTTTTATGTTGGAATGGAACCATTCTGAAAAACAAGAGTCATGTGTATTCATCTTTGGCAAACTCTGAGTTTTCATATTAGAAAAACAATTTAGTTAATTGATCTGGAATTGTTAATAACCCTTATTTTTTTCTCATGGGAATCAATAATTAGCACTTGCCTGTGTTTTTAGTATACACTCAGCATAAGCTTTTAAAAAACCAAACCTGAATATTTACCCCAACTGGGTTTCTGATTTTTAAAATCTACTTATTTTTTGTTGAGTCCTTGAAATATAATGAACCTAAGCTAAGATTTCTCTGCTGGCATTTTTTTCTACAAAATCTTTACCAGCTGAAAAGGAAAAGACAGCTAAACAAACAGAACCTGTTTTCCTTATGATACATTGCTTTGGAAAGAACATCTTATCTGCTGACAGTCAACAATATGTTTGCCTGCAACTTAATATAGAGCTTGTTCCTTCAGAGAGATGTTAACATGATGCAATGAGAATGAAATACAGCCAATTTGCTTCACTTTAAAGATACAAAGTATTTCAATACATTGATTGGTTTGATAGTTTAATGGGTTTAGATTAAAATAGTATATTGCACACATAATACTAAGGTAAACAGACACCTTGTAGATTTATCGTGATCACTAAAATATTAGTATCTGCTTTTTATTTGAATTGTTTTCAAGTGATATCGCCGTCTTTTTGATACTGATTACAATGATTTTCTCATTACAGATGCTAAATATGCTGCTTTTTCTGAATAAATCAAGTTAGAGTCTATATTACTAGCCTGGAAATTTTATGAAACATTAGTTCTTAAAGAGTGATTTCGAATCTATTTTCTGTATTACAACATTGCTCAAAATTTATTATAGATTTTTTTTCTTTTATTTATAAACTTTGCTGTGTGAAGCTCCAATTAGAAGACCTCCTGTTTCTGCTCCATTCATTTCGTTATTTTTGGCTCTTTCCATGTATCACTATTTTATTTTCTTATATTCTGTTTTGTATAAGGCATTTTTCCCTGCTGCCTAAGAATTCTAGCTGATCTAAATTTTTTAAAATAGACAAACTGTAAATAGAAATAAATATCAGTCACATTGTTATTGCAATGTGTCAGTGCTTGATGACTATTCAAAATAAAGAAGTAAACTCGCATCTTACAGCAAGAGAAAGAAAAATTTAATGTCTTTTATAAGTTTTTAGCATATTGACTAATTTGGAATAACTGATTGAATTAGATTGAGCAGTTTATCTTTAAACTGTGTTTTATTTACATAGTGAATTCCAGATTGCCTTTTGCAAATGTAAGATTTCTTTCTTCACTGAAACAATCTGTATTTTCTGCTCCAATTGCCACTATTCTAGATAGTCCTGTGATATTTTTAGTTAGTGGTGAAGGAAAGAAGTAATAAGAAATATATCCACCGTTCATTTTTTCACTAAAGATGACCTATGCTTTATAATCCTTCCTGATTTGGATTATTGATTTGCAATTAACCTATGAATTATAATTACACATACATTCATTTCTTGGTGTATCTCAAGCACATCATTGTACAACTTTGGGTACATATTGCATTTGTACATGAAGTAATTTCATAAGTGTAGGTTAATAGTTGTGTATTTATCATCAGAAGCTTTGAGATAAAACTAATGCCAATTGTTAAGAACATGATTTATTCGCAAATTTTACTGTTAAAATCATCCTCTTTAATTTTGTAGATGAAGAAGCTGCTCAAGAGGAATCTTTTGAATCAAAGGTGACTAGTATTTTGTCTGGTATTCCTTTCTCATAGTGGAGAATTGTTATGAATTTTTGGTACAATATATAATTACCATGAAAAATTCTTTACCTAAGTTTCATGGATGAATAAAACCTTAAATGAGAGAAAATTATTTTTATTTCAGTGATTATTATTTTGAAATATCTTAGATTATTTAATTATTTCCACACAGGTCATTTCAGAATTGAAATGGGAAATATTGTCAGCTAATTTCCAGTGAGACTATTGGTTGCACTGTCCATTAGCTGCATTGGTTGAAGCTGGTGGAAGTCATATCTAATGAGATATAATGAAAGATATGTTGCTGGTAGTAGAGAATAGACATATTTTTAAAACAAAAAGCAGATTCTGGAAGAAAATGTGATAAATTAAAATCTGAAACAAAGTAGTTTATATTATCCTAAAGGTTATTTGTGTCTTTTGACTTCTTGCATGTAATTGTCATAAAATAAAAACACCAACTTTGCTGTATTTCATAACAAAAACTGTTTTTTCCCCCTATTTATTTTATAGTCAACCTTGCCTTCAAGTAAACAAGTAAAAGATCATTCAGCAGGAGCCCAAGTGGTAGCAGGTCAGATCTTTATTGATTCTGAAGATCCAGAGGCTCTAGCTGAAGATGGAGATGGTTTTGGAGGAGAAGACAAGGAAAGGACTATGGAGCGCTTAAGCTCTTTAGAATTGTCTGCCTTATTAAATAAAGACTTGGAAGAAGTAGAAGCAGAAAAAACAGGTGATTGTGTGGGTTATATAGTAACATTATAGTAACATTATTCAATGAAAGCAAGTTTGTCAAAGAGAATACTCAGATATGATTAGTCAGTATAAATGAGAACTTGGACTTAAAAATAGGAAACCATATGCATATATGTTTATTAATGCATTTAAAACAAGACTACTCACAAAATGGAAAATGCTTTGTTTCTAACCTTAAACAAACTGCTGAGCTCTGTGAGTTCTGTAGGCTGTTTTGAGTCAGTTATGGTTCAGCTGCAGGATGAGAGCTTTTAAAATATTTGCCTACAGCTTTGTGTGGGAATAAACCTTATTCTGAATTAATTTGCATGACTGCATGCTTATCTTTCCTAATAGGTTATCTGAAAAGACAGCTATGCTGTTCACTTGCACAGGAATTACTGGTAGACAAGGGGGGCAGGTTTCAGAATATTAATCTAGAAAAATAAGATGAGAATTACAATATGTATTTTGAAAGAAAGAAGCGGTATTATCTTTCTTTCATGATATCTTGTCTGTTTCGGTACAATAAATCCTTGAATTTTGTTTGTTGATAAGAACTCTGTCTGAATTCACATATAATTCTAAATAATAAAGTGGATTATTTTGAATCTTAGCTTGCAAGAATCTGTCACTGCAATGCATATGGTAGAGAAAGAGTTACAGATAAGCTATTATTGTACTTAGTTACCATATAGTTTTATTTGAGCATAAGCAGATAATCTTTATGATATGATAAGCATTTGCAATTTGAAATGGCCCAATAGATTTTAAGACCAAATATTTTGAAAAATTAAGAAAAGAAACATCTGAAGTCCTTAATCATTATGAAACTTTTCACACATCTAATTATAACATTGAAAGAGAGCATAAAGTGATTCTTGCTCTTTCAGTGCTGTATCATAGATGTAGCACATGCTCTCTGACTTCAGTTCTCTTCAAATGCCACGTCAAGAAACTTGTATTTCCTAGTTTTATGTAAATTTCAAAGTTGCATTTCATCTTGTAAAGAGATCATACTCTTCTCAAATCCTAATCCATTTTTAATTAAGTTTAAAGACTAACAGTAAATTATTACAGAAATATTGCAGCATGAAAATAAACATGGGTACTGTATCAACAGATTTAATCAGATTCTACCTTAAAATAATTGAATTATATAATTTCATTGTGTTTATTTTCTCTTAATTGATTAGATTTTATGACTGTAGTATTGGCTTTCAGCAATAAAACATGGGGATAATTTTTCATGCATTTTGTTCTGTAGAGAATTTTCTGACTGGCAAATTTTTGACAATTCATATGTGATTCTGTTATCTATTTCAATTTCTTGTTCTGAATCTGCATATCCGTTATGATGAAAATGTTTATAAGTTCCCTGTAATGCCTTAAAATGTATATATTTACATAGGAAAGCTATAAGAAATAAAACTGTGTTAACATTTACCAACAGTTGCTGACTTGGTAGGCATTGTAACTTCAGGGTGTTTCAAATGGGTTGTTTGTTTTAGTTTTGACAGCTATTGGAGGAACTGCAGATGGTGAGTTATGTTGGTTCCCCTTTCTCTTTATGGAGAAAGAATACTCTGAATGTACTGCAGATGGGAGAGAAGATGGGAGACTATGGTGTGCCACAACCTATGACTACAAGACTGATCAAAAGTGGGGTTTTTGTGAAAGTAAGTATGGTTTCCATAAGAAATGCAGTTTTCAGACTTCATGAATTTAAAATAATGGATGTCATTCAGTAAGAGACAGATACAAATGAATGTGAAAAATTGTGTTTGTACATTCTGATAAATGCATATTATTAGCATGGGAGCTGTTGCCAATACAAGTATTGCTTACAAGCAAATCTCCCAAAGGTATTTTCCAGGACCCAAAAACATATCTTTTATATTTTTTCAGGAATTAAATTAAGCAGCTAAATGAAATAACTCTCTTTCTTTCTTTAGCCTGATGTACATGTGGTTATTAACTCCCTGCTCAATTTTTACTTTTTATATTTTAGAACTTTTAGTATATTACTCACGCGCTTGGTTTTTCATAGCAGAACTTAGATTTAGTTCAGATGCTGGCATTTAATACAGTTAATGCTTCAGAAAAAAAGCAATCTATGGGTAATTTGAATGTGTGAATATTTTATCCGCACACTTACAAAACTTTGGAAACTATAGAAGAATAATCCTGAATAAACAATAAACATAAAGAAGCATTTTTTTTACTTTATTCATGATTTCAACTACTGGGTCAGCTTTTTGCTTAAAATAATATATCGTTCTGGGTAATATGATCTATTTTCTATGCTGAAATACAAAACTTGCTGATCACTAGACAGATTTCTATCAATAGAGTTAATCAAAGCTTCATTTCCATTTATTTTAAACTAAATGTAGCAGTTACAAAGAATGTTTACTTTTAAAATTTGTCAGATATAAAATTTCATAAATATTCTGATTTCTATGCAAAATGTGTTTTCAGTATAAAATAGGATGGTTTGGAACTTGGGAAATGTTCCAAACAGCTCATTTGGGGGGTGGGGGGGACTATGTTTCAATATTTTTTACTCTAAAAATGCCACAAAATGCCTTGCATATCCCTAATAACTGATATCAGTGGGGGGTTTTACATTTAAAAAAAACACTGCTTTTTTAAATAAAAATACTGTTTTTTGAAATAAAAAAATCATCAAATGTATAATGAAGACTGACTTCTAACAATACCATCAATCTATGATAGATATACTCTATTTTAATATATGATTGGGGTTTTTTCCAGAGCCTTTACTAATTTGATTGCCACAGTATAATAATTGGCAAAACACAATAGTTTAACAAAAAAAAAGCCTGTAATACATGGTCTCAGGATAAAATGATCAACATTGTAGTGAGTATTAATTAATCTTTTTAAAAATCTTTTTATTAGCTGAAGAGGAGTCTCATAAGAGAAAACAAATGCAGGAAGCCGAAGATGTTTACCAAACAGGAATGAAAATTCTTAATGAGAGCAGGAAAAAGGCCCAGAAGAAAGAGTGAGTTGTCTTCTTTCTGTAGCTCATATCTCCTGGATTGAAGGATATCAATAGCCTTTAATAATGACACATACGGTATGTCAGTTTCTGCCAGTACTGTATTGAGCAAATGTATTTTACAAGATACAGCTTATCAGATAAATGTTACCTATTAGTTAAAACTTAAGATAGAAGTAGACAAGTGCCTATTTCTGCGAATCAATAAGCCCCCAAGCCCACATCACTAGCATAATGTGGTTTCCTGCTCCCCAAATTATTAAAGATTTGAAGGCTTAATACAAATTTTTTGTCATAACCACCCCACCTAACAAACTGGAAAAAAATAACTTTGGCATTTCAATTCCACCCCAGCAATAAAAATGTTTGGCTTAGTGTTTTTGCTATTAATTTTCAGTATATGAGGCCTTGTATTTCTGTTATGACATTACATTCACATTTTACACTATGTATCACATAAGATAAATGTGCTAACTTTTAGGGAAAAGATTTGAGGTCTGTCCAAAGTTGGATGTATCTCCCAGAAACTTCCAAAAGTTTTTAGAAAGTTGTATTGTTAATGTAATAATAGAGGAACATTGTTAATACATAATGAGAGAATAATCATATTCATTGTAAATGTTGATCAAATGAAATCCAATTTGGTTTTAACAATACTTATTCAAAGACCTCGTGCAGCCATCAGCTGGAGAATTTGCACACCATCTACGCATGTATTTCTGGAACAGCATTTATGGTTAAAAGAATAACAGCATGTATTTTTTCTTCTTTAAGGGCTTATCAGTATTTTTTGAGAGCAGCTGACATGAATCATACTAAGGCAATGGAAAGAGTGTCCTACACATTATTGTTTGGTGACTACTTGAAACAAAATATTCAATCAGCTAAAGAACTGTTTGAGAAGCTGACTGAAGAAGGATCTCCTAAAGGTCAAACAGTATGTATAACTTTTTTTCTCAAGGTCCATAGATCTATCATTCTTGTTATGAAAAGTTCTGAAGCAGGAGGTTGTATATAATTGAAAGGTACACTATAATTGAAAGGTACAATTGCTCACTTTTTAAATCATATTCATCTATATAAAATTCATCCATATAAAATTAGAATTCTTTATTGGTCAAGTGTGATGAGACACAAGTAAATTGTGCATAAACTCTCAGTGTACATACAACAATTGTGATAGATCATTATCATAGTCATATATAAAATTATATTCATTAACTTTGCAAAGTATAAAGGAACAATAAGGAAACAAACCAATTCATATGTTATATTTCCAACATAGATTGATAGCTAGCCCCTTTTAAACAGTTTCTATTTTTAATAAGCATTTTGAAAGTTGCATTGGTTTTATCTTAAGATTATACAAAATTGATTATTATTTTAAGACATTGATCTGTTAACGTGAGAAATTCCAACATTTTATCCAAGAATTGTAGCCAAAAACTATTACCCCTGCAATATACTTTGTTAAAAAAGACTAGATCTGAAATCATCCAAAACACATTCTAATACAATATGGGCAATACTTTAGATGTTTCAGATACTGCTAATATTTCTGGATAAAACTTTGAAATCAAGTGACCCAGAGTCATTAAGAGTCAGATTCCATACAGGTTTAATAAATAATAAATTATAATGTTCTCATGAAACATAGTCTCAAGTATCTTCAAGAAAAATCTAGTATTACACCCAGGTGTGTCTAAACACTTGTGTCTGTGTTTTAAATTCATGTTAGAAAAACTTTTTTCAAGTTTCCTGAATACTAAAAGTTCAGGTACTGATCTTATATTGAGAAGAGGGCATTTTATAGGAGTAGAGCTCCTGCAGTCCTGTCATAATGGGGACTGTCAGTAAGCTTTCTCTACAAGCACTTCTTGGTCAACAAATTTCATTTTGAATAAGTGATAGCCTTGCAGATAACTGGCCTCAAGCAAGGTAGTATTCTATTCTACTGCTTGTTTTTGTATTGTTTATTGACATTTGTGATTAAGCAAAATTATAATATCCCAATATATCTTTTACATTAGAGCAGTGTATTAGCACCACTAAATAAACACATAAAATTATTCATGAAGGAGATATAAGGAGGATTCCTTACAAAAGCTGTGGGGGTGCACTAGTTAGAATGCAGTATTACAGGCTAATTCTGCCGACTGCCAGGATTCTGACCAGCTCAAGGTTGACTCAGCCTTCCATCCTTTCAAGGTTGGTAAAATGAGGACCCAGATTGTTGGGGGCAATGTGCTGATTCTGTAACATCGTTTAGAGACAGCTGTAAAGCACAATGAAGCAGTATATAAGTCTTTAAGTGCTATTCTGTTGCTATTTTGTTTCAAATTTTCTGTATCTGTTTCAAAACAAAACCTACCATGCAGATTTCTGTGGTCTTTTTTTTTAAAAAAATCACATAGGAATTATCTGTGTGGCACTTGTTACATGGACTTGTCCATCATCATTACAGCACACACACTATGCCTAAAATGTTTCTTTCAGGCCCTTGGATTTCTATATGCTTCCGGTCTTGGTGTTGATTCCAGCCAGGCGAAGGTAATGCAAAGCCACCATCTTTTGTCTGTTTCTGTTAGTATGCCATTGAGAACAATACAATTAATTAGCTGCACTTTGTTTTTGTAGGCATTAGTTTATTATACTTTCGGTGCTCTTGGAGGAAATTTAATAGCACACATGATTTTGGTAAGTAGAGTTTTTTTCAATCATACAAGTAATTATACAAAACAGCAAAATTCTGATAGCAATCTTGCCTTCTAGGTTTTATAGCTATGTTTTGTACTTATTGAGAATTTATCCCAATGAACACAGAAATTTACCTTGAAGAGATAAATTTATTTATTGGCTTTTAGAAAGGAATATTGTAATTGTAATTTTATGTATAAGGTTTTGGAATTGCTCAGTTTTATTGTTTTTACTTACTGCATTCTATGCTGAAGTTCCTTGAAACAAGATGTTGCTAATGATTTAACAAAAACACATCATGTCTGTTTTGAATATTTTCAAATATAAGAAAGTGGTACTTGCTTTATAACAGAAGTTGCTTCTTTCCAGGGCTACCGGTACTGGGCTGGAATAGGTGTCCTTCAGAGCTGTGAATCTGCACTTACGCATTATCGCCTAGTAGCTAACCACGGTATGTACATATATTTGTAAACATCAGTTAGATGGAGAGATAGATCTATGCATTTCCGTTAGCTAATAATATACACAGGATAATTTTGTGTCATTAAACTGGAATAGTTCATTCCCTTTAAATAGAAATGTGCTTGGTTATATAGATTATATGATGGCTAGTAACCAGCTAATGCTAAAAGCAAAGCTTGGAATCTGATGTTTGTTTCAGTTGACACAACCAGTTTTGTCACAAGATCTAGAAGGGGGGAACATTTCAATATCCCTTACATGGTGTAAATTTGCTCTGGAACATTCAGATATCTTGCAGCACATTTGGGGAAGAGATGGGAAAAAATCTTATGCAAACAGAATTCTGCTATTTAGTTTTCCATAAGAAATAATAGAATTGCAAGCATATAATGAATGTTTTTCTTTGATACGATATTATCTTAGATGTTGCAGGTTTACTTGTTATTTTTGCAATAATGGGTATTCTTGCTTTAACTAATTGGTTTTGTTTAACCCTCTTATTAGGAGACCTAGCTGGCACCACAAATATTTATGTAAAGAAAGTGCAACCAGAACCTCTTCAAATTTATTAAATTAGTTGTCCCATGGTAGTGTTGTGTCTTCCCCCCCTAAATTTAATTTACAAATTCCAGATTTTTTTTCTCTTCTCCCCTCCCCCAATAAATTTCATTTACAAATCCCTAGAACATTTTTCTTTGTAGAAATTATCCATAATTTGGGGGTAATCTTGAGGGGGGATACTTTTCATCTTGTAGCAATTTCTGTATACTTTCACAGAATCACATGACAATGAAAAACATAAGTTTGCTTATAAATATGTGTGTGTCAGTTATTCAAAGGGCATTTAGAACATAAATATGAAAAGGTGAACATTACTTTCAGTAATTCAGTGTAGGAAAAGTATGATATGCACTAGATCTTGAATTATATAAAGATAAAATTAAATGTTTCTGCCCTGTTCTTTGTCTCTAGTGGCTAGTGATATCTCTCTGACTGGAGGCACGGTGGTTCAGAGAATTCGTCTGCCAGATGAAGTAGAAAATCCAGGAATGGCTAGTGGAATGTTGGAGGAAGATTTAATACAATACTATCAGTTCTTAGCTGAAAAGGGAGATGTTCAAGCACAGGTACTTTAACCATCAAACTAAGAGGGCAAAGAGAAAAGTTAGTTAGGGAGCTCCATTTAGACTTGAGTGAACAGGAATAAGGAATTTGACCAGTTTTTGGAGTTGTACAGCTTCACTGAAGAAGGCTTCTTTGCCTAATTAGTAAAAGTTTTATTCTTTCAATTGCATTGTGTTTGCTTGCTTTCTTCACTGTGTGATGGGTGAGGCTTACAGTTGCAGCTGATTTACTAATTAGCTAGTGAGTGGCGGTACATTCTTGCAGTTTAGTCTCTGGAAACAGAGAAGAGACACTTGAAAGTTTACAACTGGAGCAGACCGAAGGAGAAATAAAAATGGGAATGCAACAGAGAGAAGCACTCTGACTGCCCACCTCCAGAAACAAAACAAGTGAATTTATAGGTAGTTCTCAACTTACAATCACAATTGAGCCCAAAATTTTTGTTGCTGATTGAGACAGTTAAGTGAATTTTGCCCCATTTCACAATCTTTCTTACCACTATTAAGTGAATTGCTGCAGTTATTAAGTTAGTAAAATGGTTGTTAAGTGAATCTGGCTTCCCCACTTTTGATTCACCATTTGATTTTGTCAAAAGGTTGCAAAAAATGTGATCACATGACCCCAGAATGCTGCAATCATCATCAATACATGCCAGTTGCCAAGCGTCTGAATTTTGATGATGACCATGGAAATGCTGCAACAGTGATAAATGTAAAAAATGGTCAAAAGTTTTTTTCAGTGCCTTTGTATCTTTAAAGGATCATTAAATGAACTGTTGTAACAGAACATTTGTACAAACAGATGATATGTTAAATTTATTTGCCATCTATCACCATGGGATTACTGTAGGCAGCTTACAACAGAAAAACAGAGAAATGAAAAGAAGGGTTAAGGTAACAATAACAATATAATGACACAAAATAAACAATGACATGCAATAATATGAGATTAAAAGATGGGCAGAGAGAAGCGGGGAATGCAGGAGAAGAGGTAGGGTTTGCTATCAATCTAACAGCCACCTCTAGTTTGATACTCCCACATTGGGTCCCCAGGCCAAATGGCAGAGCCAGGTTTTCAGGCTGTTGTGGAAGGAGCGGAAGGTGGGAGCAGATCTCACCCATGGGAGGGAGGATAGGATATTCCAGAGGGCATGTGCTATAGCAAGAAGGCTCTTCTGGATCCAACAGCCAGACTTTGACTGATAGGATCCGTGGTCGGTCCTCTCTGTCAGCACGAGTGGGCTGCTCCTGACCTAGCAGGATGAGATGGTTCTTCAGGTAACCTAGAATTTTATAATAGTGCTCTTCTTAAAATTAACAATAAAGTTACTTACTGAGAGAATGATGCAAGTAATCAGATCAAGCTAAGGGTCTTGAAAATAAGTTAAGCAGGATAGTAATGGTGATAAGATACTGAAGAATAACAACATGAACTCCCCCCCCCCCCCCCCCCCCCNTGATAAGATACTGAAGAATAACAACATGAACTCCCCCCCCCCCATATTTGTTGGAATGGTGAGAGTTTGTCAGAAGGCAGATTAGGGAATACTCAACTATACTCTTTAGATATAACATTTTTAAAGGAGCTTTTTAAAGAATGTGAGTTCCTCCAAAGTTTTTAAAAAGGCAGCTTGGTTGGTTGTAGAGCATACTATATTTTCAAAACAAAGCTGGGAGAGTATTTTCCTTTCCTTTCTACAAAATTCTAGGAGTACTTCTATGAGTCATTTCGATTTAGTTTTTGCTAAAACTAATTTGTGCATTCTCTGTCCTGAAACTTAATATAGTGAGCTGTGGTTGCATGGCATTATTTTACACAGGCTAGCAAAGACATGATTTCCAAATCAATATTTCAGAACACTGTAATGAGCAATACCTTACAAAATATTATTAGACAACTCTCATGATAACAACCAGTATTGCTTATCAGCTTTTGATAACTTTTGGAGTACAGAGTGTTGCCTTGTTCTCATTGCCCATCTTTTATTGTTTTGGATTGTTATAAAGAAATGTTAATCAGCAAAAAACTAGATGTTTGGGATATGTAAGGATTTTTTCCCTGATTAATTTTTAATATGCAGGGAGTAATTTCATGTGGATGCATGACTGTACTGTACTTTGAATCTGAGAGGAAAATGTTCTTCATTACACTGGAAGATCATGTGCTTTTAGGCAACTTAAGGCAGTTGTATCTTTTCTCCCAATTGTGTGGCTGCCTGTTATAGTACAGTTCAAGAAAAAAAGATGCATTTGGTGACAAGGGTCTCATGAGCAGTTTGATTGTTCTAAAGCACCCTTTTGAAGAGCCTGATTAACAATCTGAGGAGATAGAGCCTGGGCCGATATGGATTTTGTTACATTTATTTTCCACCTGATAGTGTCAAAGCCCTGTCGCCATTAGTTTCTACAAAAACTAGCAAGGATTGAATCTCATCAATCTGAGATGAAATTACTGGTTTTTTAAAATTGCAATAGGGCAGTTTTTCTTTGAAATATTTCCTTCACCTCTTGATTTGGAGGTTGTCTCTTTATTGTAATACTCTTTTTCTTCAGAGTATGCTATCTTGATAGGAAGTTGAATAACATGTTTGAACTACTGTTGCAGGTAGGACTTGGACAATTGCACCTGCATGGAGGAAGAGGAGTAGAGCAAAATCATCAGGTATCTATAGGGCAATACATAAGATGTTGGTACATTTAACTTGTAAAATGAAATTGTAATTGAAAAGTTATTTATTACAAGAGCTGTCTTCTTAATGTAACAGTAGAGATCTAGAAGGTATTTCAGTGTTCAGTGTGGTCAATGCACAAGGAGCCAAATTCCAGTTAGTTACAAATGTCTTGTATTGCATACTTCATACCTGACATTGATCTGCATGCATTTACTGCAGCTCACAAATACATCCCATATTGCCTGTTGCAACTTGTTCTGTATGGACTTATGTTGAAAAGTTTATGCAGAAGGGTAGAAGATGATGTTCACTTGCTTGAATAAGCAGCAAAAGTTATTAATAATGCTGGTAGGAATTCAAGATGACCAATTCACTTAAGAGAAAAAAACCTGTTTAATTCAATTTTGAGATTAAATAAGGAGGTATAGACTATGCCTGTGGCCAGAAATTTAATAAATAAATGCTACATTAAGTAAAGCAGTGTTTTTCAACCTTGGAACTTTAAGATACATGAACCTTAAATCCCAGAAATCTGGAAGTTGAAGACTACATGTCTTAAAAGCTATCAAATTTGAGAAATGCTACTGGAATGATGCAGTCAAAATCTCAGTAAAGCAACTAAACTAAACTAAGGTATTTTTAAAATATAATACAGTTCTAATATGACTTTAAATATAATGACTTTAATATTAATACTTTAACATAAAGTATAAAGTACTTTAATACTTTATAATGACTTTAACTTTAAATATGTTTAACATAATTCTATTAAATTTATTTACTATAAACTTACAGTTAATAATAAAGCAAACAGCTTGTCAGCTCTCATTCCCCTTGCATTGCTACTGTACCAATAGGAACTGCTTCTATTGAAGAACATTTAAAAATAATATCTCTGAAATAGAATAAAGCCTTCTTGTTCCTCTACATCCTTCATTCTCATAGTGTGTTGGCCAGGTCTACTCTGCTGAACTGTTACCAAGGGTTCATAAAATCATGTTGTAAAATGGTGTAATAGTCATAATTTACACTCTTCAGCAAATTAAAAGGAAGATTTCAAGTCATGGTTTTGATGGATCAAAAATTGTGCATTGAAGATATGCCTACTTGGAATTAAGCACTATTTATCACAATGGAATTGCTTTCAAATAACCCAGGGTATGGATAGGCTATCAAACAAACGATATTGCCCTAGCACATAAAAAGTGAAATAATTATTGAATTTGCACATTTTAGCATATTCAGCTATATAAAACTGGTCTACAGTATCTGTTGCTCTAATGCAGATTTTAAACAAATGAATTAGATTAGATTTACTCTAATGCAAATCTAATGCAGATTTTTAAATGAATGAATGTCAGGTGTAATATTAAAAATTATTTATATTTCTACTCTTTTTCTCTTCCAGAGAGCTTTTGAATACTTCAACCAAGCAGCTAATGCTGGCAACTCTCATGCAATGGCATTTTTGGGGAAGGTAAGGCACAATTGTCTTTGAGTTGTGGGTTTGGAAATTACCTTTTGTTTTACTACTACAGTCAAAGGATTTATTGCTGTAGAAAATAAGAGATGGCTAAATGTTAGTCTGATTGTCTATTTAAATATTCTTGTGAAAAGCAGTATCTGATATTATAACTTCAACAGAGAATGAAGAAGGCTTAAACCTTCTTAGGTCATCTGGGGAATAGCTTTAGCTGCCATAAACATTTTTCTGGAATTGGTATTTTACACAAAGTCCAAGTAAACGAAAATAATATAATTACAAATCCTATCTGTCCTCACTATAGGTGCCACATTAATTATGGCTCATACTCACGTACCTCAACGCGAGGCCTTTTCTATCGGCCAACGAAAGCTCCCTGAAGGCAGAGTCCCCAGCTGCTTCAGGACGTGGCATGGCTGCCCGTGTCCCCTCGTC
>BHFT01000335.1:0-34947 GCA_004320025.1 Laticauda laticaudata
GTGAAGCTCATGTTGGGGCCTGGCACATCCGGATATTATCAGTTCGCCCTGCCTCCATTCACCAGGCTCCATGTCCCCCTTGCATTTGTTGGAGATCCACGATACCTGTTCTGCACACGCGCTAGTGGTGCGCATGAGATTGCTGCAGATGCAGCAAGCTTCCACGCGATCCTCCTTCACGGTCTGGGCGATGCTGCATGGGGGTTGAGAAGTACCTGGAACCTGTTGGCCAGGATGCCAAAGCGTTCTCCGCCACCCGCCTTCGCCCTGGGACAAGCCTGTAGTTGAAATCTCTTCTTCCGACCGGGTGAGGAGTCTGAGTGTAGGGCTTACAATAGGAGGTTGTGACGAGAAGGCGGTCATCCCCCACGATGAAGTAGGCCACATCTGTATGTGCGTGGGCAGGGCTCTGGATCTGAAAACCCATATGAGTTGCTTCTAGCCCCTCTTAATGACTGGTGTTGTATTACCTGGCATCTGAAGATGACCCGTGCCTGAAGATCGATGTACATGAACTTAGTCACCATCGACCCATGGCGAAGGGATTGATGCTTGAAGAACCCTTGTAATTGCAATAGTGACCCTGATTTGCTGGGCTTTGCAGGCCACTGGCTTGCCATCTCAATGGTCATATGGTGGGGGAAGTTCCACTTCAGAATACCACTGCTCTGCCAACTTTCTTCCATCTCTTCAGTGATTGGCACTGGAGGAGTTCCCTCCAGGTATTCTTCGATGATGCCTGCACCACTTCTCCTGACACAATGTATGTTTGATGTGGCACCCTCCAGCCGCGTACTGCATGCTCCTGTACGTGCCCGGAGGCCAGGTGCGCAGATTCAGTGCCACTTCAGCACAGGGTCCAGTGACCGGAGAAGTTCGTTTTTGCCTTGGTCAACCTGGGTCTTAAGCCGCTCCACAACTTCGTCAACATGGCTGGCGGCATCTCATGAAGTTCTGGAATGCACGAGGTCTTCGTTCTCAGCTTCCACCTCAGCTTTGTTATACAGTCTGTACTCGCTCTTCTCGTGATCCATCTTCGGACCCAGACACCTTCTGGACGCCTCCTTTTCTTCGCGCTTAGAACAGGAAAGCCTTAGATTGCTTCGCCATGTTGTAGAATTCGAGGAGCGGCTACACAAAAGGAGTGTGTGATGACCATGGTGGAGATGACTTGGATGCTGTGGAAGAGCAAGAGCAAAATGAAGGCGAAGAGGTCGGCACTATGGCTGCTGGACTGAAATGAAAAGATCCAGTGATTTCCTCCCCCTCTATATAGAAAATATAGTTCTCGCTTACGGTGTCCTTTTGTATCCCTAGCATCTCAGACATCCTAATATATCTGAGATACGTCCCTATACGAAATTTTTTCAATTCTTATGCTTGTATTCCGAGCTGCATCCACTTTCATCCTTTCTCGTCCATGCTACTAATGCTGTGTGTCCGTTCCGCATCCGAATTCGCTTCCTCCCTCGTGTCCGTTTCCGCTGGAGCTGTTTGAGTTGCGGCGGATCGCACGATGGCCTAGCGGATATAGCGGACACATAACGGAATGACGATGACCGTATAACGGATGTCCCTGTAGCGTAGTGGATGTATAAGAACGACGCGTGAAATACATTTTTCCAGCATCAAAAGTTTTGTGCAGTCAAAAACTTTGTTTGAGCAGGAGAAATTCAGTAAACAATTGCTGCGAACGGATAGAGATATGAAAAACGAGCTAGTGAGTACAGAACGGATGATCGTTACCAACGGATGGCAAGTGTTTCTCTCCGTTTTACATCCTCTTTCCATCCGTTGGTGCTGTGTGACAGGGGCTTTAGGGAGTGCTGTAAAATATAAGTGCTATTGCTATCCAGGTTTCTCCAGAAAGTGTCTTCAGCCCTTACATCTGCAACTTTTCCTTTCAACCCAGTCCTAAGAAAGGGCAGCTTTTGAATCTTGTGAGCAAGAATTCTGAGCAATACAGAATTTAACCAACCTTGTGCCAGTCTTGAAACACAAAAGATGAGTATCCCTGCAGTCTTGCACATAGGCAACATTTTAAAGAGAACTTCCTTTGGCAAACAAAACCAAATCTCTAAATATAAAATGGAATTTATTGAAATAAAGGAAAAACAAGGACGGCAGCTGTCACATAAAGAGATTTCCAAGTCAATACAATTATCCTAGCTAAAGTCATTACTTATTACCTCTTTCAATAAAGGCTTTGATTTAGCCCATAATCAAGGTGGAGAAAGGATAACAGGAGAGAGAACAGCTGGGCCTTCTGCTTGAACATTTTTCTGTTTTCAGAACTATGTTCAGTGTAACAGAATATAAAACAGAAGTGAAAGGCAGCTTTTTTGAAGAGACTCATTGTTGCTTTGCCCTGTCATGGAAAATCTCTGATGTGCTATGTCTTAATCAGATACTAAGTGGTAATTAAACCCTTCTTAATGATCCTTGCTGGAATAATAAAGGCACAATCTAGTTTTTGTTAGGTAGCTGAAGCTATCAGTGTTGACTTAAGAAGGAGCTTGCAAGAATTCATAATTGTTACAGACAATTTAGCAAACTGGAGGCTCCCAATTCAGTAAGTTAGAAACAATAAGCAACTGTACATCAGCACTACAGCAGCAACAAAAATTGTACCACTGAATAAATGGCAGGAGCACTTTGAAAAATAAAACCTGCATTGCATCTTTTTAAGTCTCTCAATTTCTCAGAAGCTTCAAAGGGCAGTCTTATTCCGCTGGAAAAAAAAACTCTTGTCACACTCAGTAATTTATGCATACATATGAAGACAGTTTACGATAGGAGTAAGCAATACAATGCCCCCAGAGAGCCCCATCCAGGCACTCTATCCCTACCTTCAATTATATTTATGCTTGTATTTATTCAGTTGCTTCAAAAATAGGGGAAAATTAGCATGTTACAAGGACCCAGGCTTCAGCCTCATTTCCAAGTATGGCTATATTGGCATTGACAGAAAACAAAACTAGTGGGTGGGATGAAGCCTAACTCTTTCTTTAAATGTATGCTTATCTGTCCAGGAGAGACAAAACTAAGGTGGCAGGGAGAGATGTGGTACTCGAAGGGATACCGAAGCACCTCTCCCCCGATTATCATGATTGACAATGGTCACCTTGGCAGTTATTTTTGTAATAGAGAAGTTCTCTATTGCAGTGGTCCCCAACCTTTTTTGTACCAGGGACCAGTTTCACACAGAAACACTTTTTCAAGGACCAGCAAAATCAATTCTTCCCCAATAGTAAAGGGCTTCTTTACTATTTCTTTACTAAAAACATATTTTCATATATATATTTTAATCACGATTATTCATTCTTTGCGGCCCGGTACAAAATGATCCACGGACTGGTACCGGTCCAGGGCCCGGTGGTTGAGGACCCCTGCTCTATTGTCTATCCTGGCTTGCAATTTTGGGATCTGTAGTCTTAATAAAGTGGAGGTCACAAAATTAGAGAAGGCTGGCATAAGCTTTAGTACTAATTCTCCTGTAGTTTCATAGAATCCATACTTCCTGATTCCAATTATATATCCTGTGTTGTTAGGTAAAGTAATGGATGGGCGAGCAGAGATGGAAGTGATAAGAAGCACAAAAGGAAATGCAACTGGGGAGGTCAGTGTCCATTTGGTGGCCAGTGAAAATACAGTGCAAAATGCCCACTTACCAGCAACTACCTTCATCATACCAGGTGAGTGCTCAAGTGCTGAAGTTTGTTACTTTTCTGCCTTCAATTCTTTTTACAGTTCCTTTTTTTTTCATTTTTATGCCTTTAGTATTAGATCAAAAACACAGCTGGGTCACTTTTCCTCATTTAATTGATTCTATATTTTTCAAGTTGATATCATACATTAATAAAAGACAGTTGTAAAATGTTTCAACACTATATTTAGCTTGAATGTTGATCTTTTCATAACCCCTTCCCTTTTCATATCTCCCAGATATGAGGATATAAAGTACAGAGAATTAATGCAATTGCAAACTGCAAACAAATTTTAAGTGTGTATCACAATTACACTAGAAAAATTATATTACTACAATTTCCTTTTAAGGCTAAAGATCCCTTATTGATTTTAGCATTCTTTGGAGAAAGAAGGATGTTGTATTTACATATCTTGATTTTAAGCAACTTAGCATTTATAGGGATGTTGCACTACAACTCCCATCTATTCTAGCTATCACAGATCTTGAAGTTATACTCTAGAGCAGTGATAGTGTACATTGTGTCAAAAATTCAGAAAATGCCTAAGTTGACTCTGCTGCCCTATCATCCCACTCCAAACAAAAGAGGAACAGTTTATAACAAAGAGTCATTTGGGATAGTGAGATGGGCAGCGTAAAAATTTTAATAAATAAAAAACCTTACATAAATATTTTTTTATTTGACTTTGTCTCGTAGGAGCAAAAACCACCTATCGAGGGCAGTTTTGGATTGCAAAAGGCAGAAATGTATTGCATGGCCTTGCAACCGCTAAAAAAGCAGAAAAGCATGCCCCATTGAGGTGTGATTTTCAGAAGCTCTAGAGCCACATGAGATCAGGGACCTTTCACACAACTTTCAGAGGTTCTGATTACTGTTTCATTCTTGTGTGCCTCTGGAGCCTCCAAAAATTACAAAAGAACTTCATGTACTTTTTGAAGAGTGCAGAAGCAATAAAGAATGTGGTGTGCTCTCATGTGGCCTCTGGACCCTCTGAAAGTCATGCAAGAATGTACAAGAATACCCATCTTCTCATGTGGCTTCTAGGTGTGTTATTAAAAATAGCATGACAAGTCATACATGTGTCAACGGCTTGCCATCTCTGGTCTAGGACATTTGGAAGTTACCAAGGTGGAGAAGGTTGAACTGAGCATTCAAATATGATAAATGCATGCCGAGATTTTAAAATGTATTCTACCCCTTAAGGCAGTAATGGGAATTTTTTCTGAAAAAAGAAGGGGAGAAGTTACATTTTATTTTATATGTGCATTTATTCTGGCATTACAGGAACCTGGACAACATTTTGATAGCCTGTGATATCACTGGAATTGGCAGTGAGAAAATGTTGGAGGGAAATCATTCCTATTTGGTGGGTGGGTGGTAATAGGGATAACCACTCCCCCTTCCAAATACCAAGCATTAGGCAAAAGTGTTGTCCTCACTGAAGATGCTGGTGCCAAAATGGGATGCCCTGGGATTATTCAAGCTACAGATATTCAACTCACTGATTTTATACTACTTGTAAAGTTTAGGAATCTTCCACTTCTACTCATGTTCCCTTCAGCACTCAGCTACATCGGGATTATTGCTCTGCAATGAAATTGGGTGACCTTTGCATGTATATCAGTACGTTTATACTATACTGCTTTTCTTCTTCATCAGCAACCACAACTACTATAAACCTTCCAGTGAACACCTTAGAAATCCAGCGATTCCCCCGAGAAGCCCAGAAAAACATGGGGACAGAGAGACCAAGAGAGGGTATGGGGAATGAGCCCATCACAGCAACAGTCATTCCTCAGATCAGTGGAGTACAGATTTGCAACACCATCCGGGATCTAGAATGGAAAGATGGGATTGCCACTCTGCCTGGGAGCAACCTAAGGGTAAATCAATGAAGACTCTTTTTGTTGTTCTTAGCAGGGGTGGGATTCTACCAGTTCACACCTATTTGCTCGAGCCGGTTGTTAACATTCTAAGCAGTTTGGAGAACTGGTTGTTAGAAGAAATTACTGGCCTAATCCTGTAAGGAAGGCAGGAAGGAAACATTCTGGAGTTGCTTATGGAAACTGCCTCTCCGTTAACCTTTATTACATTCTTGGCAGGACTAGACTTCCTGTCTGAGGAACGTCTCTGGAGTTTTTTTTCCCTCCTTTGTTGGTACTTTTGCTTGTGTGGAGGGACCATTCAAAGTTACAATGGCACTGAAAAAAGTGACTTATGACCATTTTTCACGCTTATGACTGTTGCAGCATCCCCACAGTCATGAGAGGCCAGGCAAGGAGATGCGTGCCTCGATGTGAGTGATATTGAGTTGGCCACGCCCAGCCAATAACAGGACCACCAACCCACGCCCACCCAGTCACATGACCACCAAGCAACACCCACCAACTAAGCCACACACACAGAACTGGTTGTTAAAAAAATTGAATCCCACCCCTGGTTCTTAGGTGTATATTTCATTGGGAAAATTACTTCATTGATACATAATATGCATATTAGTCCTCAATTTACGACAAGCCACCTTCCAACCCACCTACCAACCATTCGAAGTTCTGACAGACGCCTCCCCCAAAAGCTACTTACGACCCGATTTTACATTGACAGAGGCTGAATACATACACACACACACACACCTGCATTGTGATCACATTTTGGTCACTTGGCAACTATCTCACTTTTATGGCTGGTTGCATCTTCCCACATGAGTGCAAGTTTTTAAAAAAATAGTTTCTGGTGTTTACTTCTGGTTTCTGATAAAAAAATGTCCACTGGATAAAATTAATTTCCTTCATGAACACTGCATTTGCTTATCAAAAGTAATGTTCACTTATTGACCAGTACTGAAGAAGTTGTAAAATGGCTGATTTAACAACTAAAGACTGTAATTCTGGGCTCAGTTACATCCATAAGTTGAGAACTACCTATACTAGGCATAGGCCTTTCCAAAAAGGGAAAATATGATGAGAACCTGGGCCTGGCATTGAGATCTTTTCTGAAGCATGACACTTGTCCTTAGGTATCCTCAGTAGCATTTATATGCTTATTTAAAACTGCAGTTCCAATTTGAGATGATAATTTAATAGAGATTTAGAATCTTTCATTGAAAATTTTGTAAAGGAATTTAGGCCAGCCTCTTAAATATACTAAACGATCATCCATAACAACATTCTGTTACTGAAGCTCTATTCTTGCAAGTATTCCCTTTGTCCCTGAACTTATGCATATTCTTGTCATGTATATTAGTATGTCCTATAAACATACCCAAAGCACGCATTGATTCAACTGCTGTTTTGCAGTCTAGCTTACCTCACAAAGTGTCTGAAGGTAAACCAAGGTGATTCTAGGTGTGTTTTCTTATGCTCGGTGAAAGAAGGACAGTTTGTTTTCACTCTATCTTTGGGATATTGTCATGTCCCAAATTTGCTGCTTGCTTCCCCATTGATTTTTTTCTTTCCATCTTGTATTAACACAGTTTCGAATAAATGAATACGGGACAGTGAAAGTAGTTAGTGCTGACAAACTTTCACCTGCAGAACCCATTCAGGAATGTCAGCTGGAGAGAAATGGGGATGATGGAGGGGTACTTACCTGCAGGGGCAATCCTATCAGGACTCCAGGTGAGGATTTGGAGAGGGGAAGCATACAAACCTTTATAAGTCTCGTTTCCACAAGAATAGGTTTTACTAAACCACAGCAATATGGAGAATGTTAAAAGCCATGACTAATTGCTCTTAATACTTCATGAATTTCATAGATGTCCTGTTTTCCTGGGAAATGTGAGTTTCTCAAGCACACTTTTCCTCTAGTCCTGCTCATTCTGTGTTACCCAGAATAACGTGTATCATTTCTTTCCAGTCCCAAAGTAATGTTGCTAATAAATTTTGTGTAGGTCTTAGATAATCTATCCATTATTTTATTGGTCAGCCGGATTACTCTTTGAAAAATGAAGAAAAATGTACCCAACTGATATAGCAGAAGATGATTGACTTTAAAAACAGTTTGGATTCAGCAAGGGGTTGCAGAGAAAAAAAAAATCCATAAAAATTTGCTGAATGTAAAAATGTTAGGAAAGAGGCAATCAGACAGTAACTTAGAATGCTGATAATTGCTTAATTCTTAACGCCCCCCTCCTTCATCCCTCATAATCAAGTTGGAGCTGCTATGAAAGATTTGGACATACATAATATGCGTACTTTCTCGATGTGGTAATCTTTGTAGTTATTAATCATAAGCCCATATATTTTTGTCTGCTTGAGGCTTTGCCAGACTTTTTCAAATGTAAAGGGTTGCATTTCAAAATGGATGATTCCAGGGGCCATTTGTGGAGAGGAATTATAGTGTTTTCAGTGATAAAATTAATTCTTAAACCTTTGCAAAATGTAAGGTGTCATTTTGATACTTAAAACCCCACAAACACTGAAAAATGTAAAAGAGATGTTTCAAATGTTGAGCTTCTGCTACTCTGATCATGGTCTGAGTTCTGAAAGATAGGCTGTTATATTTTCATTTTGTACCCTTGGCCTAAAATATGTCTGAATAATTGGCACATAGAACATACAGCTCAGCCCACTGGATTATCATTCTGCAATTTAGTCTGACCCAGAAAATGTTCTCATTATCATAACATTGATGTGACTTATTTGAGCTTTTCACTTTCTGATTTCTGTAGAATCAGATATTCCAGAGCCTCTTAAACTCCCAATTGTAGACAACCTATGCCACTGCAATACTTGTGGCCGAAGAAATATTTCTGGATCAACCCAGGAAGGCCGGGCATTTTGCAGTGAGAACTGTCACCGGCAGTTCAAAGAAAGGTAATAAAGAAATTGTCTTTAAAGGGGATGGGGAGAGGAGGTAGGGAGAGAAGAAAAATTAATGCACTTTTTATGTCTTGTTCCTGCTGCTTTTTTCCTTTCTTCCATGGACAAAAAGAAATACTGTAAATCTTGTTTTAAAGGAGCAATTTAAACAATTAAATCTTGTTTTAAAGGAGCACTTGGGCAAAAGAGCATCCACTAATGCTGAATAACTAATATAGACAAATTTATGTAACATAGGTTACATCAGTGTTTCTCAGCCTTATCAGCTTTAAGATGTATGGATTTCAATTCCCAGAAGTTAGAGAACATTGTAGAGAAGGACAAGCTACACACATATATATATATATATATTTATAAAGGATTTTATTAATTTTTAACAAACAAACATATACAAACAAAACACAAAACATAAAAAACATAAATTTTTTTGGACGGCAAGTTTGATCCCGAGTTACATCTTTTTGTACAGACAGTAAATTTCAAGTCACTGCTTACTTTTAATATAAGCATTCCATTTCTTCTTATTTACTATTTACAATTTCTATATAGCTTTCTCCCCTCTTTTCACTCTCTTAATTCTATCTTATATTTATTTCATCTCATTTAAAATGCATTATATCTTAAATCTTTGTCTGTCCTGTTTAGCAGCTGTCTATTATCTCTTTCTCATTAACACAGAATTCTTCTGTATATAACTGATTGAGTATAATTGCCCTTGTCATACTTATCTCTTCCCCCTAGTTTTAAAGCTTAACATAAACAATAATTTTCATTCGGTATTCTGCGTAGTACATTCTAACGATAGACTCAATATTTTACCAACAAAGAAAAAAAAATTTTTTTCTTTTTTTTCTTAAATATATAATATAATTAAACAACATTCCATAGATTAAATATTATATCATTAAATTAATATTCATTTAGTCTTAAACA
The DNA here is from genome assembly GCA_004320025.1 of Laticauda laticaudata. NCBI lineage: Eukaryota > Metazoa > Chordata > Lepidosauria > Squamata > Elapidae > Laticauda > Laticauda laticaudata. Next base: position 9,461 of record BHFT01000335.1, read on the forward strand.
TTTTACACAATCCTTCTAAATAAATATCTCAGCTTCTATGGGAATCTTATAGATTTTGTCTTAGTTACTTCCCCCCTATTTCACTTATGTTTTAAAAAATAATTATACAATGGACATTGTTCCCATTTTTCTTCATTCAATTCTCTCATATTTGATTTCATTTGATTTTATTTAAAAAAGAAATTTGCGCTAAATTACATTAATATTTTGTCCCATTATTATAATCATATATTATCCAATTTTGGTAAACATTATTTCAAAAACGAATACAACTAACACAATCTTATGTACCCTTTGCAGTAATCTCTTTTTCAGTTTATATGTTATTACTCCCTTATCTCTAAATATTATATATCTGTTTCTTACATCTTGGTTTCAACGCTTTGTAGCTTTCTCTTCCTTCTTTCCTCTTGCTTACTCACTCTACCCTTTTTATACCGCCCTTGTCTACTTAATCTCCACCTCATTGTGGTTTCTTCTTTTTTGTTGCTTTGCTGATTGTTGTGTCCACTTTTCACCTTTGTTTTTACTCTTTTTTGGTTGTTTTTTTATTTTGTCTTAATTCTCCCATCTCTCTTTCCTTCCCCTTTCCCCTTTCTTCCATAAAGTTTGCTTGTTCATGCTTACAGCAGGGTAGGGATGGTTTCCATTCCTTCATATCCCGCAAGTGGTTATCTTGTCTGGAGCGGGGCTGTTCGTGTCCTCATATGTTAGAAATTGCCATTTTCTAAATGGAAAGACAGAGACCAAGCAATCCTTTCCTTCTTGTTTCTTCTGTTTATATTTTATAAAATTCCATTTAGTTCATCCATAAAGTAATGCCATTGGTAAGAGAGAAAAAAAAAAATTTAAACATACTTTCTCAATATGATTTGTATATCTATTGCAATATTAAGAATTTCCAAAAAGTCCCCAGTCATCCAAACAATCCAAAACACACAGTCCTATTTCATTTAAACAACCTTCTTCTTTTATTCATCTTCTTTTTTTTTTATTGTTTAATGCTCAAAAACTGTCAAAATTCTTTTTGAACGGCTTCATCCAATCTGATAGAATAGCAATTATGATCCAAAATGGAAAAATCCAATAGTAAAAGAGGCCAAACCAAAGAAGAAAAAAGATAAAGATAAAAAGCAAAAATAAAAATATTACTAGAATTGAATAGTACAAAAAGGCTGGCGAGTAGAGATTTTGTCCAAGTATATATTATATATATAGTATATATATATATATATATTATAGTACTATATAATATATATATATATAATATATATCATAATATGGACTGCAACACTGCATCTTTATTTATTTATCCAAGGCTCTTATTTGACTCTCTTGTCTGCAGAGCACCAAAGCCAAGCCTCAAGTGTGAAATTGATAGGTGCAGACCACCACCCAACACCTGTGAATAATATTTTTCTGTGCTCATCTCTCCTTCATCTTATCTACATTAAAATGCCATGAGAAGGAGTAGTTATACATTTCCCCCAGTTCAAATAAAGTCCTTTCAAGCCTCGTAGTTGGCAGTGTTGCAAAAATCTCTTAAATTTTTCCCCCCCAGCAGAAAAGAAAGAGTAATGGGTTATACAAAACTCAGAGGAAAAGAAAAGAAAAAAATCAAAGGGGGTCTCTATCCTAATGAAAAATTAGAAAAATCAAAAGAAGCAATAAAATATATATAAAAGAAAATTCAGATCTGGTTACCTACAAATCTCACTTAAAGTCCTCAGAAAAATGAAGTAGTAAGGAAAGAATCCAAGCGCTCAATTTGACATCACTTTAAAAAATCAGCCGCCTTAAACATTCCAGTCAACTACAAAATAAAGTCACAGGTTTCTTCTTTGGTTCAGGATAGATCCTTTTTCAGGTCTCAGACCCAATTTAACAATACAAAAGAGGTTTCCACTCCGACACACATTCGCTCAAGCCACTTTCTCGGACGCTGTCCCGACTTCAGCAGCTTTTGGAGGCTGCTGTTCCAGCCTGCTGGAGCAAACAGGGAGCATTCTCCCGGATAAAACCAGAGATTCTGCGAATATCTCTGGGATCCTGGGACTGTGCCCTTCACATGCAACCGCTCTCTACGGGACGGTTTAGGTTCCGTTAGGACCGACCAGGGGCGACGAAAATATCAGCTGCGATCTCAGAGCCCCAAGATCGCAGCTGTAGCACCGAGACGAAGCTCCGCCTTCTCCAGCTACACATATATTAAGTGGACTTTCTTTACAGGCAATCTTTTGACCTGAGGATTTTGTAAGGTATATATGAATGTCTACAGAGGAATTGCATCACCCTTGCCAAAGTACATTTTCTTATAATTTCACCAGAATGAATGTTCCCAATTTCATATATTTTTCATCCAGATTGAAGCATTTTGGTTTCTTTTTTTTTATTTAGGAGCAGATAAGAATATGATGTCAAAATTGCTTTGTAGCGATGAATGTCAAGCATGGGTTTATTATCAATGTTGATTAGTCTTGATTTTACGAAAATTTTCCTAAAATAACTAAAATGATATTTGAGAAACAGAATTAAATTGCATGAATCAATTTAATTTAAGGTTTTATTTCAGTGTCCTCTAATGGAAACGCTGAAGTATTTCTGAATGTCATGTAGTAGTGTAGTGTAGGTGTAGTATTTCTGAATGTTTAAAAATGTGAACATTGAAGTGTACCTTCCTTGAAAAAAAAATGTTTATTGTATTTTGTCAATGTTGTTGCAGTAGAAAGTTCTAGTATTAACCCAACTCTCCTCACTTGAGAAACATTATCTGGAGAATTTGCAAGTTTGGTTGTTGTTTTTGTAGGTCTGTCATTGTGGAGAATTCTGCTGGCATCACCAACACTACCGAACTTCTCAAGCCAGTAAAGAAACGGAAGAGGAAAGATTATCAAAGCCCTTCAGAGGAAGAAGAGGAAGAATCAGAGCAAATGGTGTGACTGGGATGTTCTTGCATGTATTTGCAGTAGAATCTGATAGCAGCATTTTTCTTTCCTGGTATGCATGCTCGCTCATTCATTGGACTGGCCTAAATGAGAGCCAGTCAGACCATGGAGCCACAGGTTTAACCAGTGGATACTACAACATAGGGATGGGCAACTCTTTTTTTTTTTTTANCATAGGGATGGGCAACTCTTTTTTTTTTTTTAGTGCAGGAGGGAGGTACAGCTGCCTTAAACTCTTTGGTGCCCCACAAATATAAAGGAATGGTCCATAGGCACAATGTAACATACACATATCTATCTATAACTTATAGGACTTCTAGAGAGGAAAGAGATGTTCATATCTGTCCTCCATTTCCTCAGTGATCAAGATTCCACTTCTAAGTGACTGTTATATTCCAAATATGGGTTCTTCCACTATATAGGGATGGCACTGAATAGTAGGGTGTCCATTCTTTTCCTAAGTTGGATATGCCATGGTACCTTATTATTGTTCCCCTACTTTCCACTGGATGCTTTGAGAAGCACTTTGCTGCACCAGATACTTTTGTTGGTTATTTTTGGTTATTTGGCTTTTGTTGGTTATTCTTTGTGCTTATATTTTGACTCTTCGTAAAATGGGGGAAACAAGGCAGAGTGCTAGGTGGAGGCCATTTCATATAGTTTTCTTTGGCCAGCAGGACAACACTCTTGAGAAATCAAGAGAAGGTCAGGACAGTCAGGCTGCACTGTGCAGAAATAAAAATAGTGCTGGTAATTTTGGACATGGTCAAAGCCAGCTGTCATTTGAAAGAAGTATACCTATAATTTGTGGTTTTGAAATAATTTATTACTTGACAATTGCTTAACTTTTTAAATTTACAAATGTATACATTTATCAAATTTATATGGCTGTTCATCTCATGAGAAGTGACTCATACATATTCAGAATTCATATCATTACATTGCAGATTTACTAATCTACATTTGTCTTACCCATTGAAAACTGCACATTATACAAGCCTAGTACCCTCCAGATGTTTTGTATGGAATAATTTACAATCAGTATTATTGAATTTGAGGGTGTGAACTGAAAGGAGCTGTAGTTCAAAACATCTGGAGGGCATTGCTAATTTAACCCTAATACAATACTGCATTAAACTAGCTTTTATCTTTGAATATATTATAAAACCACAGCTATCTACAGGATAAGTCAAAAGCAGTAGCTTATGCATCTTGATCAAGCCTCTTATCTCCCCTTTTCCCTTTTCTAATAAAGTATTCCCCATCTGTGGATTTTTTACCTCATGCATCCCTATATCATCACTGCTTGTTTAGAAATTGATATTATTTGTAAAGTTTCTAGAAGCATTCCTAACTTGTAAATGCAACACATGGCTAAAACTAAGATGATGCAAGGAATCTGGAACCAAATATTGCCCTTTAGTTCTTTTTTCTTCATTAAAGCACTGCAAAGAGCATTAATTTTGAATGCAACCGTATCCCAAGCAGGATTACTAATTCATTTTCTGGATTAAAATCATACTCCTACATTCATTCCATTACACAAATGCAACATGCAGTTATCCTTACAAGGGATAAAGTCTGGTCATAATTTTGGTACATCTCCTTCCAGGAGTATGACTGGTAAAAGTGGGACGGTGAAATTTTGAAACAGCACTACTATACCTATATTCTCTAAACAATTTTTGCTCTATAGTCTTGCAAAAAAAAATAAGTCTTAAAGATATACTCAATTTTCTTACGTTGCATTTGTATTTGCCTTAAGTTTCAAGTTCCCTTAAGGACCAATTCAGCTTTGGTTTTTGCTGCATTCCTACTTATCTTAATTTACAGTAACTTATTGTTCTAAAGATTTCTGGAGTACAAGTTTTCGTTATATGTCAACACCCTGGAACTGATCTTACGGAAGCAAAGAGTTTTGTAAAGACAGCAAATTTATGATAAGTCCTGGATCACCAACATGGAGCCTGTAGACACTACTAAGTCAACAATATTCTTCTTGGTACCTTCAAAGCTTCTTGCAGTTATCGAGGTCTCTTTTCTGTTAAAGAGGAATCGAGATTTGTTCGCACATTGCATTGTGTTAATCAACTCACTAATGTGAGAATGTCTGTGTCATAGGCAGCAAATATTTTGAGAATGCCAGTGTAATAAGGTTATTCTCACATCTGTGTTTTATTTTTCACTGACCTCTGTTTGCAGTCTCTGTCATCCATCATAGGCATTTATAATACTTTGTAGATATATTCTCTGATGAAGAGAATTTTAAAAGCTTATGCCTTGAGCTTATGTCACAAATATTGTTTGTCTTCAGAGTGTTACAAAATTCTTTGATTTATTTATTAAAAGGGTAACCTGAAGTTGATCATAGAAAGCTAGGGGACATAATCTGAAACCCCAGGATGCAGGTAACCATCCAAACCCTGGGAATGACTACAGAGGTGTTAAAAAAATGGTACCAAATACCGGTACTACATTTTATCACTGAAAATTCATGAGGAACAATGTTTAGTCCAACTTGAGTTAGAATGTAATCACTTTTTATTATGTTATCCCTTCTCCTAAGTGTGTAGTGTTCCCCTTCTAAGAAAGCCTCTCAAATTTTTTGGTATCCCCATAAATAAGAGATTTTGTTTGTGTGTCTTAGGAACAAAAGCAGGAGGAGAGAAATGGTTCAGGAGGAGAACTTCCTGCTGCTAATAATAGTAATGAAGAATGGATTTCCAATCAGTTTGGTAAGCATATAGCATGGCTTCCTTGTTTGAGCAACTATAATATAATCATTAATAATCCCCAAATATGAAATGGTATGTTCTGCCAGCGGTTATGCTTTTCTTATCTGTTCATTCTGAGATGTAATCTGGCTATGCTTGTCCCTTCTGCAGCCAGAAAGTACAAGTGCAGAATAAAAGGAAGCTTTTGAGTAAAATGCAATGTTCAATCTTCAACAGCTGAAAACACATGATGGCTATAATTTTGGAAAAAGGAGTATCCTAAACTTTGTCCTAGGTATCTAAATGTCACTTAATATAATGTTTTAGAACTTTCATTTGTTCCATTTTCTGATATTATTAGTTTCCAGTGAGAAGGCAGAAAGTTGGATCTGGGCATCATACCTTGAAGAACAAAAAGCCACAGCTGCCCCTTTAAATTTGTTCCAAGAAGTGAGTTACAGCATTCTTTTACCTGCTATCTTTATGAAGCTTTGACATTTTGCTGTCAATCAACATATTTATGCTGTAGTCATTTATTCTTTTCTCTAAGAGAATCTGATTCTTTTTTCTGATTCCAGTGATGTTTATATGGTTGCTGTATTGTAGGAACCTCTTTTTACCAGAGAAATTTATTCCATAACACATACGTATTTCTGTCTCAAGCAAAGTTAAGGAAATAAAAAGCAAACACTCACAGTAATGTTCATCAGAAAGAAAAAAAATAATGAACGTAGGAAAGAGAAAATGCATTCTGGGATATAGATACAATATGATAGTGTTTTTAGGGCCATTAAGCATTGGAAAATCAAGTGAAATTTAAATGTAGCAAATAAAGTCATTTTGTTTTGGAAGGAAAAAAATTGAAATCAATACTCTTCTTTTACAGGTAGTCCTCAACTTACAATCATTCATTTGGTAGCCAAAATTATAGTGGCACTGAAAAAGGTGATTTATGATCGGTCCTTGCTGCGATTCACTTACAACCATAAAAAAAAACCTTTGTCAAATCAGGCACAACTCCTTTAACAGCCACTGTGCTTAGCAATCGAAATTCTGGTCCCAACTGTGATAATAAGTTGGCTTATTATTTTGACTTACTTCAAGTCTTCAAAATATGTGTACGAAACTTCTGTTTCCAATAGAAGCAGAAACACGAGGCAAAATTTGTAATCACGTGGGAGCTGCCATCTTAGTTAAGGTGCCATATTAATCTCTGTTGTCTTATTGCAATAGTTTCCATTTAATAGCATAAATGTATCATTAGAAGAAATTATGTACCTCTTAAATTTTTGTGTGTGTGATTTGTTCATTTTAGCACCAGTCGATTACCCAAAATAAGAATGGTTTCAAAGTGGGAATGAAACTGGAAGGGATAGATCCTCAGCACCCTTCAATGTATTTTATTCTCACTGTAGCAGAGGTGAGATGAGTTTATATTGTTGCAGTTTATATTGTTTATATTGTTCTAGCTCTGCTTTTCTCTCATTTGCCCCTAGTTTTTTTCATTTATGTATTTTAAAGCTTTCCATTCATATGCAACCTAGTTACAAGAAGTACTAAAACTGAAAATAGGGACAAAAAGGTTGTGATCATAAAATAGCATAATCTCTCAGTGGAAAGCAATTCATGATGATTTAATATGATAGCCTATGTGTTTCTCTTGCTTTTTCTGCATGCAGGTATGTGGCTACAGGATGCGGCTTCATTTTGATGGCTACTCTGAATGCCATGATTTTTGGCTGAATGCTGACTCTCCTAATATTCATCCTGCTGGCTGGTTTGAGAAAACAGGACACAAACTTCAGCCTCCCAAAGGTAGGTAGATTAGGACAGTGCATTTAGAAGCTCACACCCAAAAGCTTTTCCTGTCTGATGACAAAGTGAATGAAGGAGTGAGCGAATGAAGTGCTTTTAAAGGAATGGAGAGAATGGAGAAGTGGACGAATCTCTAGGTTTTGGTGTTAATTTTTCCAAAGCTAAATTGCTAGGACAATTTCATTCTGTTTTTATATCACTATGTAACTCTTTTAAAAGCCCACAAGAATATTTTCCAGCATATTTTGGCAAGCAATATGATCAAAGAGAGAAACAATCTAGAACTAAAGAGAAACTTCCTGACAGTTAATCAGTGGAACAGCTTGAATCCAGAAGTTGTGAATACTCCAACACTGGAAATTTTTAAGAAGAGATTGGACAGCCATTTGTCTGAAAAGGTATAGGGCTTCTTGCCTGAGGAAGAAGAAGAAGGTCCCTTCCAACTCTGTCATTCTGTATTCTGCAATAAAAAAATACATTGTTATAAGACAGGCATAATACATTATGTTATTTGATACAGTGGTATTTATGCAATGCTGACAACAGTGCTGACAAGAAACTATTAATACTCTAATGTTTAGGAAACTTAAACCATTAATAATTTTTTTAAAAAGGTGTTATATCAATATCATGAGTTCATGACTTAGCCATGAAAGTCAGCTGGGTGACCTTGGGCGAGTCATACTCTCTCAGCCCAACTCACCTCACAGAATTACTGTTTTGGGGAAAATAGAAAGTGTGTTAGATATGTTCTCCACCTTGAATTATTTATAAAAACAATAAAGGTGGGATATAAGTAAATAAATAATAAATATAAACTGATTCAAAATATTGATATGAATAAACATAAGATAATTTAGCATTTACAACTGAAACTGGATCTAGCATTAAGAAACAGCTGTGTATTACATCAAGATTTTTGTTATACAATGAAGATTTCTGTCTTCAGTTGATTACAAAATACTAAATTCTCCATTGTATTGTTACTTGTTTAGGCATGTTGAGAAAACAAGAAAGACAAAGAAAAATAGGTGACAGAAACAAAAAAGGAAAAATAATAAAGGCTGTTTGGTTTCTAATTTCTCTTTTTTGATGCTTCTGCTAATTTACAACATTTATCAACATTTAAGACCTCTTAGAAGCTAAACTATAAATGTGCCATGCTGTATGACACACGGCGCTGTGTTTCTCCAACAATACGCCCCCCCCCCCAATATGACCCAGCATGTTTTCTAGGCATAAAATGAAATTAAGCCCCTTCCCCCAAATTTAGGCCTAGTTTAAAACATGCGAAATTGGGGGGGAACTTGCCATTAGGAGTGCCCCACAGGCAGCTACGCCTCACCATCAGCTGCTCCAAACACCATGGTGGAGCACGGAGGGCTCCCTTACTCCCCCCTTACCCGGGTCAGCAGGCGGGTGGCGTTGGCCTGAATGTCCAGCAGTGTTTCAGCCGCTTCTCAGGCCTCTGTAACTTCCACGGTTCCCACTGGTGCTGGCACCTCTCTCGCCAGCACCATCTCCAACAACAGCATCTGAGTTGCTCCCGCTTTTCCCCTATCCCTGTAACAACAAGAAAAAAAAACATTTTGAGGTATCTAGGAGTGCCGCACGCTGCGTTTTGGTTTAATCCTGAGCGGCTGGGTGGGTGTGAGAAGAGCCGAGCGAGCGTCTCTGCTGCTGCTACCCTTGGTGCTTCAGCGTCAGGCTCTGCAAGTTTGCAAAAGTCCCGGTGCACAGACCGTTCCTGCATTCCAAGCGCCTAGGCCGAGCTGCAGCTGTCCCTCTCTCGCCAGCGCCATCTCCAATAACAGCAGCAGCAGTGGTGGGAACCATGGAAGCGTTTCAGCTGCTTCTCGGGTGGGGGAGCCACCTCCGTAACTTCCACGGTTCCTGCCGCTGTTATTGGAGATAGTGCTGGCAAGAGATGGACAGCTGCAGCTCGGCCTGAGCACTTGGAATGAAGGAATGGGCTGTGCACCGGGACTTTTGCAAACTTGCAGAGCTCAAGGCTGGAGCACCAAGGGTAGCAGCAGCAGAGATGCTCGCTTGGCTCTTCTCACGCCCTACCAGCCGCTCGGGATTAAACCAAAATGCAGCACGCGGTGCTCCCAGGTACCTCAAAATGTTTTTTTTTCCTATTGTTATGGGGATGGGGGAAAAGTGGGAGCGACTCAGATGCTGTTGCTGGAGACAGCGCTGGTGTGTGGGGGGGAAGGAGAAATTAATTCACCCCCGAAAAGATGTCCTAGCCGTTTTTTCGGGGATAAAAAAAAAATAAGGCCTGGCCTTATTTTGTGAGAAACACAGTATGTATGGGAGCCATTCTTGTTTAAATTTGGTTAAACTTCCATTGGGAATATAGTTAATTTGACTGGAGAATTGCAACCCAAAACGAGATAAGAACAAATACAGAAATACATCTTCATTTTGATTCTTCAGTTTCTTGAGATGAAATTAAATAGTATGCACAGTATAAAATCAAGTTATAACTCTATTACCTCTGAGAAGCAAAAATACAAATTCAACAAAGGTAATTATTAGGATAACTGAGATATTATGCTAGTTACATTTGCTCAAATTTCTTATAACTCTTCATCATGAAAACACACATTGCAAGTGTGCATCCATATCATTGAAAGATACACACGCACACACACACACACACACACACACGCAGAAGAATCCTAACCCTAATATTGTGAGAGACCTCCAAACTTGTTTGGGATATCTTTCTAGTGTAAAACTGTCTCTTCTGGGGTTCTCAGTATTATAAGGAAAGTCAATATACTGAAGTTGCCTTCAGAAACAACTATCTTGCAAGCCCTCAGTTGATATCCATAAAAGTGCACAATGAAATATTAAGGCCCTGTCACACTGCCCAACAGATGCAAAACAGACACAACGGACGAGAAAAATGTTCCATCCGTTGTTATCCGCTCTCAGAAGGGGCAAAAATTGCATACTGGAAGCGGATAACAACGGACGGGGAGAACGGCAGGGTGATGTGGAAAGCGGATGCGGAAGCGGAAGCCAAGCAGTGAATGAACGGGAGCGGATGGCACATCCGCTAGGTTTCCGGGGGACCTCAGCAAAGTGGAATGCAGAACGGATACAGTGGATGAGCAGAATGCAGGAATGAGCAGATGCACAGCGATGGCACAGCGGAAGCCTAGCAGATGCCGAGCGTAATTGCGGCATGTGGAGCGATGCATTGCGTACACCCACGGATATACGGAATAGGCAGCTCGGAAGCAGGTCGCCATTCAGGGAGGAAAGAACCTGCTTCCAGACACATTCGACTTGCCTTGCCTTGTCCTGCCTGCATGTCTGGCCTGCAACGCCTTGGCTTGCCAGCCTCCCTGCCAGCCTTGCTGTCCTGCCTGCCTGCCAGCCTTGCTGCCATGCCAGTCTGCCTGCCAGCCTTGGTGCCTGCCTGCCTGCCTAGCCTTTGGTTTCATAGCCTGCCTGCCGCTTGGTGCCTGCCTGCAGCGCTTCCTGCCAGCCTTGGTGCCTGCCTCACCTACCAGCCTTCCTGCCAGCTTGGTGCCTGCCTCCCTGCCCAGCCTTCCTGCCTGCTAGCCTTTGGTGCTTGCCTCCCTGCCAGCCCTTGGTTCTCTGCCAGCTCCCTGGCCAGCCGCAACCCCACCAACCATGCTGAAGCACAGCAAGCCTCAAGCCATCTGCTGCCAGGCCTTGCAAAAGAGGGACATGGGCTACCAATCCTGCCCCTGACCCTCAGTCTGGTTTCTGCTGGGCGCTTCTGGAGCACGGGCTCGCTTCTTCTGGGGCTGGGGCTTCTGCTGCTTAATGCTTCTGGAAGGAGCTGATGACAAGCACTCCAGCACCAGCCACCTCCAACAGCACTGACCCCTTCACCCTGGAGATGACTGAGCGACCAAGAGGAGTGCCAGAGACTCCATTTTTTTTTTATAGCTTCTTGTTAATAAAGTCTATTATTGGTTCATACACATTGCTTCGTTTCTTTTTTTTAATAAAGTCTTGGTGGAGAATTTAGAAATGGTTTAAGCCTTTGCATGCTTGTGGATGGGTTAAGATAGCAGTGGGATGGCAGGGATACCTTTGGGATGCGGTAATAATGCTGTGGAATGATAAACCTCCCAGTGCAAGCCATAGTGGGACCTGTATGGTCCCCTCCCAGCTGCCACCAACCTTTGGCCCTTTATTAATTAACAATGTAAGCATTGATCCACACATTTGAACATAATACACAAACTCTTATTAAATTTGCCCTGTTCATTGTAGGCCCACCCACATACATAGCCCCAATCTCATCCGTGTGATGAAGACTAGGCTGAAGGGAAGCGTTCCATTAAGCATAATCATCCTGTCTTGGGCCACTTCACTGCTCCAGCTGGGAGTTGCACCAGCGGTTTGCAGGAGGTTTGCACGTGCTTCTTCCGTTCACGTGAGGCTCTGTTGGGGCCCTTGCCACATCTCAGTGCTATCAGTTCGCCCTTGCCTCTATTCCCAAGGCCCATGTCCCCATGTGCCTTGCCTGGAAGGTCCACGAGCCTGTTCTGGCAAGACTGGGTAGCGGGTGCGCATGAGATTGTGCAGGATGCAGCAAGCTTCCATGATCCTCCTCACGGTCTCTGGGCGATTGCTTGCATGTGGCTGAGAAGTACCTGGAACCTGTTGGCCAGGATGCCAAAGGCGTTTCCACCACCCGCCTTGCCCTGGACCAGCCTGTAGTTGAAGATCCTCTCTTCACGGGTGCAGGAGTCTGGAAGTGTAGGGCTTTCATGAGGTAGTTGTTGAGGGAGAAGGCGTCATCCCCCACGATGAAGTATGGCACATCTTGTTGTCGTTTGGGCAGGGGGTTCTGGATCTGGGAAGCCCACGATGAGGTTGCGTTCCAGCTCCTCCTTGAGGTGACTGGCGTTGCATACCTGGGCATCCTGAAGATGAGCCGTTGCCATGAAGCATCGATGTACATGAAACTTGGTAGTCAGCATCGACACATAGGCGAAAAGGATGATGCTGAAGAAGCCTTGTAATTGAAATTAAAGTGGACCCGACTTGGCTGCGCTTTGCAGCCATGTGCTTGCCATCTATGGCTCCAACGGTGTGGGGAAGTTCCACTTCTGATACCACTGCTCTGCAACTTTCTTCCATCCTTCTTCAGTGGAGGGGCACTGGAGGAGCTCCTCCTTGTATTCTTCGATGATGGCCTGCACCACTTCTTCTGACCACAATGCTGATGGTGTTGGATGGTACCCTCCAGCTGTACTGCATGCTCCTGTAGGTGGTCCCTGAGGCCAGGTGGCACAGAGTGAGTGCCACCTTGAGCCCAGGTTCCAGGCTGGGCCGGAAGTTGGTGTTGCCTTGGTCAACCTCGGTGTCAGGGCTCCACAACTTCATCAAACATGGCTGGAGGCATCCTCATGAAGTTCTGAATGCACAAGTGTCTTTGTTCCTGAGCTCCACCATCAGCTTGTTGTACAGTCCGTCCTCTGCTCTTTCTGGCGAACCATCTTCGTACCCAGACGCTTCTTGGCCGCCCCTTTTTCTCCCGTAGTAGAGTTTGAAAGAGCCTGTAGATGGCTTCGCACTGTTGCAGAAGATGGTGGCTACCAAAAGGAGTGTTCTATGATCCATGGTGGAGATGACTGGATGCTGTGGAAGAGGAAGAGGCAGATGAAGGCTGCAGAGGTCTGCACAGCAGGGCTGCTGTTCTGAAAGTGAGATCCAGATGTGTTGCTCCCCTTTTTATAGGCAGTATAGGTGTCCCTTTGTATCCTCTAGCATCCTCTAGGCATCCTCTAGACATCCTTAATATCCGAAGATAGGTTCCCCTCTTGCGGATGTTTTTTCCGTTTTACATGCTTTGTTTCCATGCTGCATCCCGCTAGGCATCCGTTCTGCATCCATTCTGCGTCCGTTCCGCTTCCTCCCTGCGTCTGAGCGGATGCGAGTTGCGCGGATGCGCAGCAGATGCCTAGCGGATATAGCGGATGCGTAACATGCAGAACGGATGCCTAGCGGTGCGTAGTGGATGCAGAACGGATGAATTGGATACATTTCTCCGCTCAAAAAGTTTTGAGCAGCTCAAACTTTCTGAGCGGATGAAACGTCAATAAACGGATGCTGGACGGATAGAGAGGAAGCAAAACGGAGGTGAGTACATCGCGTTAACCAACGGGTGGCAAGCTTTTTTGTCCGTTTTACATCCTCTTTGCATCCGTTGGTGCATTGTGACAGGGGCTTTAATTTCAGAATAAAAATGGCAATCTCAGATGTTCAAGCTCTCACCAGAAATATTAACAATTTTCAAGTGAGAACATGAACAGCTTATGAAACTGCTGAAATTTCACAATATTTTAGTCATTGAAAAAATGACTTAGTATCATTTTATACCATAAGGCATATTGCTTGGTACTTGAAAAGGGATGTGCTGTCTTTAATTCTTCCTGTAAGATGTTTTGCTTTTTCCATTTTTGATGGTTGATCCCTATGAATGAATGAAGCACTATGGACTTCTGTTGGTATGTCTCTTATGTCTCCTTTTTGTATGGGGTTTAGGTTACAAGGAAGATGAATTCAGCTGGGCCAATTACTTGAAGATTACCAAAGCTCAGGCAGCTCCCAAGCATCTCTTTGCAAGTCCAGACAGTGTGAGTGGCTGCTGTTTTATTTTACAAATCAATCTCTTTTGTTCACTCTTGAAACAGCGATAAGAAAGAGCTTGACTTGTATTCCACAGTCATACTTCATTTGATCTTTTGAATCAGGATTAAAAAAAATAAGTAATTTGAACACACTTGCAATAATAATTAAAGTTATCAGCCAATTAAATAATTTCATTGGATTAATAGTAAGGATTGTAACTGATTTATTACTGGATCAAAACTAGGTCTTAGGGCTGACATATCTTGCTTGCAAAAATTGAAAAAAACACTAGATGACAGCAGAGAGTCAGATTTTTTTTGCATCCCTTTCCTGCCATTTAATAATTATGCAGATTTTTGCAGCACAGAACTTGTAGCTTAACTTTATTTACACCTTTCTTATTAACAGTGACTTCTTTAATATTGCTCTGAGGACAAATTATTCTAAAGAATAATAGATAATTCCATTTAGATTAACCTTTAATCATTTGAATGTTCATTGAAATATTAAATTAGATTAGATTTCTAATTTTCTACTTTTGGAAACATTACTAATGTAAAATTTCCCATCTTTTCTGCATTACAAGCAATTCCTTAACAGTTCTGTCCACAGTATGTTGTTGACTTATCATAGAATTACCTCATAAAATTCCTTTATATCTCCAGGTTGCATAAACTAGGGTTAAAAATCAATTATCCCTTAAATCAGGGGTGTCTTACTCACGTGGTCACATGACATATTGGGACTTTTCCCCTCTTCACTAAACTGGGCATGGCCAGTGCGTGACATATCTGGCCCTTGGGCTGGGAGTCTGACACCCCTGCCTTAGATTATATTATTATTATTATTATTTTATTATTATTATTATTATTATTATTATTAAATTACAATTTCTACTATTGTTCATTGTTAACCATGCTGGTTAGGATNTTATTATTATTATTATTAAATTACAATTTCTACTATTCTTCATTGTTAACCATGCTGGTTAGGATTAAATGAAGTTGTTCATACCTCCAGGTTGTTTGTTTGTTTATTAAATGTATATGCCATCCATTTCACTGTAGCTTTTATCTACTTCTGTTGATGCAGAGTCATATAAATAGTTTGGCATAGATAGTTTGGCATAATTGCACTCTACGTATACTGCCACATCTACATTATAGAATTGCAGCAGCTGCATCATGAGTGACAAATGCATGAGGTTCTACCTTCTCATTCCTCAGAATGGTGCTCCCATAGGATTCCAAGTAGGGTTGAAGCTTGAAGCAGTGGACCGTATGAATCCTTCTTTGATTTGTGTGGCCACAGTGACAGATGTGGTAGACAATCGTTTTTTGGTGCACTTTGACAACTGGGATGACACATATGACTACTGGTAGGTGAGAGATGAACGCTAGTAATATTACTCGTATCTACTGTGGCCAACCATTGAAAGTCATGGGATGATGACATGAAAACTGATTTTAATGTTTCTTGATGAAGAAGATAAACATTTATCTAGTAAAAAAATCACAGGAATTGTGGAAGCAGGGTTTATACAGAGTGTTATTTTCCCTCTGAGTAGGATATTTCACATTGCTAGACTATTTCCTATTGTTACTTTTTATGTGAAGGGCAAGAATGGGCATTTTGCCAGGATTGTGTTGGAAATGTAAAATTTATCCTATGTGATCTTTATAAAAAAAAAACCTATCTTGTTTATTATTTTTAAACAGGTAATAAACTTGCACATAATTAAATCAATACTTGATTCCCCCACTCACTCTGGCAACCTTTAAACAGACTATATAACCACATATTTTTATTGCAGGTGTGATCCCAGTAGCCCCTACATTCATCCTGTTGGTTGGTGCCAGGAACATGGAAAACCTCTCACTCCTCCACAAGGTGAATGTCTAAGCATTGTCTACTCCATTTTTTGCTAAAGGAAAAAGATATAGGAATGCACATAGGCCAACACAGGAAATATGATGAGCCATCTGTTGGTTACTTCTTCCATCATAGATACTGCTTTGTGATCCAATAGGAATTCACAGCCCTATTTACTCTTAAAATATAAGCCCTTTTAGATACAATAATAAACAAGTACCATAAAATCATGCCAAGGATTTTTTGTTAAAATAGATGTCAGTGCATGATTTCCTGAAGTGAAGTTTTGAAACTAAATGCTGAAATAAAAATGGCATCATGAAAATGTAATATTTTACTTAACTTACATAAAATAAAAAGGTTTTGTCCTTGTTTCTCCCATTTCTTTGCCCTAGGTTTGCCCACCTTTTGGAATATAGATCCCAAATAGCATTCAACCTTCCTGTAGAAGAATGTTTTATAAATCAATCATGAACTTGTAGCTTAGCCTTCCCCAACCTGGAAACCTCTAGAGGTTTGCTCAGTGACCTTTTTTGAGACTTATGGAAGTTGAAATCCTTGCATTTCGAGGGCATCTGTATTGGAGAAGACATTTATGGTGTAAGACATTGAATTTTTTTATATGCTAGGCATAATCAATCCCTGTTTTAAATTGACCATTGATTTGTATCTATCAGTAACTAACATTCATGGTCAATTTGACTTCCCAAGAGCCTATTTCTACTAGTGAATTATTCTAAATAGATCCACTCCAGCAAAACCTTTTCATCTCCCAGATATTTTCATTTCCAGACTATCCTGACCCTGAGAACTTCTGTTGGGAAAAATATTTGTCAGAAACAGGTGCTTCTGCAGCACCAACTTGGGCCTTTAAGGTGGTGAGTAGTTTGCATTTGTTCCAAAACTCTGCCATAATATTTTCCTCTCGGCCTCAGTATTTTCCAGAAGTATAGCTGGGAGAAGGGAAACCTTATGTATGCTTAAGTCAATGTTCAGAAGACAGCGATTCTTCCTCTGATCGCCTTTTCAGGGGAAGCTATTTTGGTAATGTGCAGTTTTAGAATCTAGGAATGGTTAAAGTTTTCAGTACTAGAATAAGCAACAAACCATGCATTGTTCCTCTCTCATATAAAAAGATGAATCAGGCCAGGGGAAAGTTAGTTGTGCAGGATGTGATTTCACCACATAAGCACCATCTTTCCTTACCTTTTTGTTTGCCTCACTCTAGAGGCAGCCCCATGACTTTCTGATGAACATGAAATTGGAGGCAGTGGATCGAAGGACCCCCTCCCTAATCAGAGTTGCTAGTGTAGAGGATGTAGAAGACTACAGGATAAAGGTAGGCTGTTCTTCTGCTTTCTGCTTATGCCTTTCTTTTTCATGGTATTGCCCAGTAATTTATGTACTTCCTTATGGTAAATGAAATGTATTGAAAAAAAAATCCAAAATCTATTTGTGATTAAAAAATACAATGCAGGAGTATAAATGTTATTTTGTAACATTTGCAATGGCTTTTGGGGGTTTATATAAGCAAAGCGATAGTTTGACTTAATTGATACACGGTATTAAGCCATAATTTGTTGACTAAAGCATACAACAGATTTAAGTCAAAATTAAACAAGACATATTACAGATGGTTTCATGATGTACCCAAACCCCTGTTTATCACTTAATTATGCCTTTCATCTATAACTTGGGAAAACCTGAGCTTTGTTTTTGTATTCTACAATTATGCACTAAAATAAACATATACTGGATTTAAATTCTGCATTCTTAAGATTATAGAAAGTATTTATAGCCCTATGGTTATAAAGAAAACCTATAACTTTTAATGCTTGCTGAAATCTGAGAACTTAATGTATACTTCAATGTTGGCTTTTACAACAAGCAAATGCAGAATATACTTTTTAACAAGAACAATAAGAAGCTTTGTTTGCTTACTATAATAGTTATCTGTTTGTAAAATATAGCTTTCCTTAATGTATAAATGTGATTGTTTCAGAGCTGAACATACAGAGCCTGTAATGGGGAGTGGCTGGCCCTTTAAATCAAAAGCCAATCTGATGTGCCCAGAAGTACATCCCTAACTCCTGAGAGGCCAAGAAAACAAAAGAAGGGGATTCAGTCAGGGTTTTGGTGGAAAGAGTTTTGGGTGGCTTTGGGGTAAAGGAGTTTGCTGGAATGCTGGATGAGATTGTTACCTCAGGCAAGGCTGAAAGTTGGTTTAGATAAAATTGCATTAGGGTATTATTATTGTTGTTGCTATTATTGTTGTTATTATTACTTGGTGTTGTAAGTGTGGAAACCTATTTTATAACTTGACATAAGTTGATTTTTGTTTAAATTCTGGAACTGATCAATTGCCTCTTGACACCTGTCTGAGTTTGGTTGAGCTATAGACCTCAAAAATTTTTGTTTTGTATTTCTGTATACTGTATACTTCTATATTAACCTCAGGGGGAAGTGAGGAATTCTTTTTCAATCCTCCTTGGTTCCCTAGAATAGCAGTCCCCAAGTGTCTGGCACCATAGGCCAGTTTCATGGAAGACATTTTTTCCACAGACTGGAGGTGATGGTATGGTTTCATGTACAACCTAGATCTGTGCATGTACAGATGAAGCTGCACTTACTTCCCCCGCCCCCCCATGGACTGATAACTGGTCTGCAGCCCCTTCCCAGGAGGGCTGATGTGGGAGGGAGAAACCAGTTTATAGTGAAGGAATGAAGGCAGCAAGGAGATATGATTGGCCAATGTCTATGGAGATTCTCAGTCATCCAGATCATGCTTGTCCCAAGATGCCTTTTCCAAAAGGCAACTGGACTTTCTTGGGTTTTTTCTTTGAAAAAAGAATTGAGGAAGCTTCTTGGATAAGAAGTGAAACATTTTCAAAGAAAAAAACCCCAAGAAAATCCAGTTGCCATTTGGAAAAGCATCTTGGGGTAATTGGCCAGTCACTTTAGAAGAGGGCACTTTGAGGGCATTTTTCCCCTTATTTCAGGGCCAATATGGCCAAATGTCATATGATAGCATCCACTTAATTTGTTATAGCAACAGATATCAATGCACATAGACACACCAATTCTAAAGTTCTTCTGTGTGCTAATGGTTGTCACTTCGCTGGTACTTACAAAAATGGAAAGATCTAACAGTAAATGCAATATGGTAGGTACAGAAGATAATGCAGAAAGATTTGGCAATAGCCAAGCAACTGTAGTAATGTCTATTCCTGTTCC
Organism: Laticauda laticaudata; assembly: GCA_004320025.1. NCBI lineage: Eukaryota > Metazoa > Chordata > Lepidosauria > Squamata > Elapidae > Laticauda > Laticauda laticaudata. The sequence goes on from BHFT01000335.1 coordinate 28,674, forward strand.
TTTCCATGCACAGCACATAGGCATGCTGTCATGGATAGCTGATATACTTCTGTCAACACTGATTAAGAATTGTGCATTTTATATTCAGTAAAGTTTTCTGTTCTCAGTGGGATGCCACTATTTTCCCACAAATAGTGTTCATAATACTATCCCCTAGTACTTTTTATTTAGATGTCAGAAGAAAAAGCATTTGTCAAGGGAAGAGATGAGGTCAAATGAGCAAGCCAAAAGGTAAAACAATATACTGGCATAATTATGAAAGCTACACCATTTTCACTTGTGGATGAATAGGAAGTACAATAACGTGGGAAAGAAAAGGTATGGATTCAGTTTCCATCCCTAAACAATAGAAATGTGGCCTCTGTAAAATGAAGAGAAGGAATTATTTAGAAGTTTATAACAGTGCACACCTCCGGAATGAACAGATTTTCAGTTATGCTCGTTTTGCCTGCATATTGGTGGATTTGGAGTGAGATGTGGGGATTCAGTAATTTTCATCTTTTGCCTTTTTGGAATATATACATATATACATATATACATATATATCTATATCTATATCTATATCTATCTATCTATCTATCTATCTATCTATCTATCTTTTGTGAGGTTTTCGCGGGTATTTGTATGTGGATCTTTGGTTATTCGGGTTTTCTCCCGCGTAAAATTGGAAGTATCTAGAGGAACGTTTCGATGAAGTCTCATTCATGCATCTTCAGGCTTGTTTCTTCGGCTCTGTGCTTCTCAGAGTAATGTGAGCTTGCAGCCTGCTTCTTCCTTTTAAGTGCTCATGGGTGTGTGACTTGATTGGGTCGGGGCACACGGAAAAGAAAACTGAACAACTTCCTAACACACCTCAAAAGCCTACACCCAAAATACAATTCACCATGGAAACAGAAGCCAGCAATCAACTTCCCTTCCTAGATGTCTTAGTATAACAAAAATCCAATGGTTCCCTGGAACACCATCTACCAGAAGAAAACACATACAAACCGCTATCTACATGCACTCCTCACACCACTACCCAGCACAGATCAATTCCGTAGCCGAGACACTCATCTCCAGAACAAAATGCTTAGCTGACTAACAACACTAAAAACCGAACTACACACTCTCACGAATGTATACTTACAGCTAATGGATTCAAAATAAAGAGATTACCGCACTAATCCAACAAGAAACCCACCAAAAGCAAGACAGGAGAAAAAGAGAATGGCAAAGCCTCGCTCCCATATATAATAAGGCCCTCACAAGAGCAAAATCATGCAAAGATCTCCAAAAACACAACATTAAAAAAGCATTTTGCACAAACAGAAAAATATTCCATCATCCTAAGAAACCCTAAGACAAAATCGAGTTAGAAAACCAAGGAGTAATACGAAAATCCTTGCACTGCCTGCCCCACCCTACAACACAGGACAAACTAACAGAAGAATTGTGCACGCATTGAAGAACACAAGAACTCAATCAAAAAAGAAAACTTGACCTCTTCCCTGGTTCCAACACCCGTCAGAAGCCACAGGAATGAAATTGACTTTAAAAATACCAGAACTATTCCAAACCGAACACTTCAACAACCCAGAATATCAGAGAACGCAATAGAGAATAGAAAAACCCCACACAGCATGAATAAACGAGATGATACTCCCGCTAACCAACCTTTTGGAAACCCACCCCTCATTAATAAATGAGTACCTAACATGAAGAATGAACACCAAGACCAGCCCACCCGAGTGCCACACAGATGCTAACCACCAACACTTCCCACGTAGAAAAAAGACTCACACCACACAGAAGATAGACACGAACCTACGGACCAGAAGCGGTACCGCAGTGGCACCAACGACGCCCTTCAACACCCTCTGAGCCCATACAGAAGCGCATGACACCCACCATTGAAGATGTGGCACGACACAAACATGAAGCCAAACAACAGGATCACAGCTTACCAGCTCAAATTCCCCCAACCACTAAGACTAATCTGAGCACACCAAGCCCCCACCTGAACAGACAACACACCCTCAGCAATCAGAACATATAGTCAACCCCCCTGCCAATCAGAAACAGCCAACCCCTGAACCAATGAGACACACCCCCAGCCAATCAGAAACAGCCAAGCCCCCAGCCCAAAACAAGTCATACCTCGCAGTAGCAGTTAAAATAAGGAAAGAAGCATTACTCTGAGAAGCACAAGGCCACGAAGAAATAAGCCTGAAGATGATGAATATGAGACTTCATCGAAACGTTGCCTAGATACTTCAAATTTACACAGGAGAAAACCCGACATAACCCAAATATATATACATATACATAGTAACATATACATATAATACATACATACTTACTACATACATATAATGTTATGTAGATGTATATATTTTTGTGGGATCTTTTTGTTATTCGGGGGGTTTTCTCCCACGTAAATTATTGAAGTATAATATATATTTGTTGGATCTTTTGTTATCGGGGTTCTCCCACGTAAATATGGGAAGTATTTTGGCGACGTTTCAACGAAAGCTCATTCGTCATCTTCAGGCCTGTTGTCTTCGGCCTTGTGCTCTTAAAGAGTATGTCAGCTTGCACTGTTTTTTCTTTTAACTGTCAGTGGGTGTGTGACTTGACGAGGTCAGGGCTTGGGCTGTGTTCTGATTGGCTGGGGTGTGTTCTCATTGGTTTGGGGGCGCTGGTGTTTTTTTTTTTTTTGTTCGAATATCGGCCAAAATTACTTTTCAATTTTAACGTGGGAGAAAACCCGAATAACAACAAGATCCCACATTTACCAAACCCCACGAAAACCTCAAGAAAACACAATATATAATTTGTATCGTATGTATATATGTATATATAGAAAAAATAATATGTGCTGTTCAGCTTCCTTCGGGTAATTATCCCACATCATTGTAGTTGTGATTTTTAAAGTTGTAGCAACGTTTCGGCAGACTCTCATCTATCCATCATGTTAGGCCTTCTGTATTGAGTTTCGTCAAATACAGACAACCTTGAGTTCTAAATGAACTCAGTACAGAAGCCTGATATGGTAGATGAGAATTGTGCCGAACGTTGCTACAACTTTAAAAGCACAAACTACAGTGACGTGGGATAAATACCCGAAGGAGCTTGAACAGCAATACATGGTTAAGTACCTGCGAAAAACTTAGAAATAGCAACACACACACCTATATATAACATATATACATATATACATTATACATAATACATATATACATTATATACATTATATAGTAATATATTATAAAAAATAGTATAGTAAGAGAGGAGAGCGGAGTAGAGAGAGAGAGGAGAGAGGAGAGAGAGGTAGAGAGAGAGAGACAGAGACAGAGACAGAGAGAGAGACAGAGAGAGAGACAGAGAGAGAGACAGAGAGAGACAGAGACAGAGAGAGAAAATATGAGAATGAATATACACCTTTGTCTCTGCTGGTTGGATGCTGGAGTGTTGCATGCATCTAAAAGATTTATACTTCCACTTGTGAGGTATGTTGTCTTAAAAGTATGTGATATATATATATGATGAGAGAAAATACACCTTTGTCTCTGCTGGTTGGATGTTCCAAGGATGATTTCTAAAATCTAACTACATTCTGTTGATGTTTGCCTATAGATTCATTTTGATGGCTGGAGCCATATCTATGATTTCTGGATTGACTCAGATCACCCAGACATTCATCCTATAGGATGGTGCTCAAAAACTGGACATCCATTGCAACCTCCTCTTAGTAAGAACAGTAACTACATGTTGCACAAATACTTGCCACATTCTCATGATTATCTAGTGACAGTAGAAATAGACAGCACAGACTCCATGGAATAATAGGGTGGCATCTTTTAGCTTATAATTATAACAGGTGATGAAAAAGTAATGCAAACACCTTATATTGTGTTAATTCTTTTGCCCTGGAACTACATTGTTTATATGTGAGGAATCTTTAGTTCTCCAAAAAGACATAAAAACATGACCCCTATGCAATTATGAATCTATAAAGTTACTTTGTTTCCAAAAGAAAGAGGGAAGACTTTATTATCACTGTACAAAATTTGTAGGAACATTTCCAATAATTGTGTATATATTCCACTCAATTTAAGCTTGATGAAAACTTCTAAAACTTCTATTTGTTTCAAGTAGTCTCTCTTCAAAGGTTTAGGATGGTTGTACATAGATGCTATTTTAGATAATTCTGCTGCTTTTTAATGCTAAATTACTGCACCAATGTTGTTGTTTTAACTCATTGTTTTAACTTAATAGTTAGTGTATTTTAATATGTTTACATAAGCCACATTGTAAGAATGGCTTTCAAACATTAAACCAAATATATAATACATAAATATTTCCTGATTTTTAGAATTATCTACTGAATAGTTTTGAATGTTGGTGTAGTTGGGTATTTCTGAAATTCAACTGTAAAATATTTTAAGATGCAACATAGAAATAGAGAGGCATATTTTACTAATTAGAATTCAAATTTTGAACTATATTTGTTTGGGGAGGGGAGGATAAAAATTTATATACAAGTTTTGTTTCAAGAATGAAAATTAATTATAACTTCATTCAGATGGAAATTGCCTTTGTCTTAAAGTGCCTGAGATTCAAATTATTTCTTCTCTTTTGAGCAGGGCCAAAAGAACCCATCTCCACTACCAATGGAAGCTGTCCAACCTTGGCCTGTAAAACCCTCCCAGCTACCAAGACTTCCAAATATAGCTTTCATAGGTGAGCACTCAACATAAGATTCAATATCCTGCTGATTATGCTGGTACAGGCAGCATGAACTTAAGGCCCCGCTAAGAGTTGTTGAGAAACAACTACTACTTCAGTATCTGTGCAGCTTACCTGGAATAAATCAGCGTAACATACTGTGTGAATCCTCTATCCTCATCAAGATATTCCAGCTACTAGTCTTTTGTGGCAATTTCTGTTTTTATTGTTGGTTGCAATAGACTGAAAAAAGGAGCTGAAACTTTTAAAATTGAGCATATACGGTTCACAGCTACTAAATTTGATAGATAAATATTGAGAAGGATAGTATTATTATTTAATACCTGCTAACACACAAAACCAAATGCTTTTTTAATCTCTATTTTCCAGAAAGTGTCCAACACCTGGTTGTGATGGTTCAGGTCATGTGACTGGGAGATTTACAGCTCATTACTGCATCTCAGGGTGTCCCCTGGCAGAGAAAAACCAGGGGAGGGTAAAGGCTGAACTTTCAGACACTGAAAACTCTGTTCGAAAAAGGAACCTAATTGCTTATTCCCAGAAGAAGAAGTCTCGCCATCATGGAAGGTAAAGGAACAGCCAGTGTTAATCCGTTGGGATGTCACACTGAGGGGTGCCATTGTAATTTATAACCAGTCATTTTCAAATATTTGCTTTATGGCTATTCCTCATAGTTTATGCATGATTTCTTGCTAATCCTGTGCTTCTCCAGGCATCATATCTATTTTTATACATTATTCTCTTGGATCCTGAGTCACTTTCTAAACTAATCTATTATCTGCTTTTATATCTGTTCTTATTAATATTATACAGAATAACTTGCTTCTGAGTGCAGAGATGAGTAAGTTGGGTCCGAATCAACTGTGGCATTAAAAATTAAAAAAGAACATCTCATAGCATAATTTCAAAGTCATATAATACATTGTCATTTCAAAGCTAAGCATATCTCAGTCCAGGAGAGGCTAGATAGAAAACAGCAGATGATCCCTGTATGCATTTCCTTAAAATATTTTTAAAATGAAGATTAACAGGCATGTTAATCTTAAAGCTGCAAACAAGGAAATGCATAGAATGAAAAATCAATATGTAGCTCCATAAATCTTCTGGTGGCATGTTTGGAAAGAACCACACTGGATATGATGAAAAAATTGACATAGCCAATGGAAGTTTGACATAGCCAATGGAAGTATAAAAGTGATTAAAGGCTAGGTCACACAGGCTGACGGATGCAAAACGTATGTAAAAAGGACATAGCGGACGAGCAAATTTTCTGTTGTTATCCACTCTCAAAAGTGCCCCAAATTTGCATAAACAGAGCGGACAACAATGGAAAGGAACGGACTGGGGGGGGATGTAGCGGGGATATAAAGCGGATGTTTGTAGGAAGCCTAGCGGATGGAAGCGGATGACACATTCGCAGGGCTTCCGGGGGAGAACAGCGAAGCGGACGTGTAGCGGAAGGAGCGGATGCGTAGTGGATGACGCAGATGCATCACGGATGCCTATAGGATGCATAGCGGATGCAAAGCGTTCACTGCGCATG
>BHFT01000337.1:0-13388 GCA_004320025.1 Laticauda laticaudata
ACATCGTACGCGGTGGAAAGTTCATCCGCTCAAAAAGTTTTGTGCAGCTCAAAACTTTTTGAGCGGATGAAATAGCTGTAGACAGATGTTTGACAGATAGAGCGTATGAAACATGTACGCAGTGAGTACACAACGGATGCATCGCGTTTTACAACGGATGGCAAGCTTTTTTGTCTGTTTTACATTCTCTTTGCAACCGTTGATGCAGTGGGACATGGGCTTAATGCCCAATACTATGATCCTATTACTCAAACATTAAAAGGTTTACACTGGCTGCCATTTTTTTTCAACATATTGATCTTAAATTTTAAAGCTCTAAACAGCTTATATTCTGGTCATTTAAGTGTCCCGTTTCATTATAAACATATTGTATTATAAAAACAGAAATTAAAAAAATATATCTAGCAAATCAAAATATACCCCACAGTAAAACCATTATCTCAGATCACAGACAGCAAAGGATAATTTTTATTTAACTTACTAAGAAGATACAAAGAAATCAGTGCCTCCCTGAAACCTTACATTTTATATTTTTTTTTGGGGGGGGGGAGAAAGAATTAGACTTGGAAAATAATGACTGACCTGATCAAGTGACTTATTGCCCCAGCCAATAGCCTTCATTTTACGCTGGACCTCGCATTGCTTCTGATAGGCCAAAATACGATTCAGAGGCCAAGGATAAGGAGAACCATATCTTGGATGAGTGATCTTTAAAGGAGAGAAAAAAGGATTTTTGTGTTCTTATATAACTGAGAAAACTGTGTTTTAGAAAAGACTAGGCTAACTATGATTTTATTGCCATGGCTCTGCCTCAGAACCTGATTCTGTGCAATTATTTATAACTTGCAGTTAAAAAGCAAGCCTTTAAAATTATATTTTAAAAAATTCACTTTAAAACCAGCACATCCAATAATGACATAGAGTAACCCGAAATGTATATGCAAGCAAAATTAAAGCAAAAAAAATGGTATCATTAGTGGTATAAACCTCTATGTTTCATTTATGAGTAGGGACTTGCAATTGTGAGCAAAAGTGTTTTCTCATTAAAATTTAATTAAGATGTATGCTGCAGAATCACTCACCTCCTGGACTGTAGCATCATCACACCACTGAAGATACAGCTAGAAACCAAAGAATACGAAGCTTCATAACGGAGAAGGTTACACAGTCATTTATTCCTTGCAGCTTTCTCTCCTAGCTCTACCAAACAAGCCATTAATAACATTTAAAACACATAAATACGGCTAGTAGATCTATCACAAAGCAAATACAATATTTCAGTGCACCAAAAATAATCTGAAAAGGATTGCGAAGTGTATATAAAGGTGTATTGCTTTTTGAAAAGCACTGTTAATCATAAGTCTACCTTTTTTGTTTTATATACAAATGGTAGCTATGGCTTGCAATGTTACAAAGAAAACAGCATTTTACTCCCCCTCTTTGATATAATTCATTTCCCAAGACTGACAAATTACCAGAGTTTTGCCATACCTCCGCTGTCAAAAGCATATTATTGACTAATTCCATGTAGGCTTTCATTTCAGCTTTTTGGACTTCATCCAACCCATCACTAAGTGAATGGCCCTAAGGCAGGAGAGAAGGAAGGAAAGAGAAAGGAGAGCAAAAATTATCCGTTTGGGTCCTTTCCAAACTTTATTGAAGTGCAGGCCTTTCTCTCATTCAAAACAATCCTTTGCAACATTACACACAAGAGGCAGCTTTGTAGACCTCAAAGACTATTAAAGGCCGGGGGAGGGGGGGAATATTGAATTGAAATCTTTTAAACAAAAAAAATACAGAGTGATCAGTAAACAGAACTTTCCAGCTACAGACCTTTCTTTTGCTTTTCTGCTGAGTGGTTTTTATAAATACAACATCTTTGTAAATAAACTGAAGTGAGTTATGGTGATGTAAATACCTTATTAAAATACGATGCATGGGTATCGATTTACAAGACTAAAGAAAGAAGCAAGAGTAAGCATAAATATTGATTATTTGGAATTTTTTAAGATTTAAACAAAGTGTTCTCTATGCAGTAAATTGCAGAAGCCAAGAACTAAGTGCAACATTATTTCTTGGCAACAGCCAAGATAGCAAACAGAGCATGCAGCAATCGGGAATAGCCAACTCAGTGGTGCATTTCTTCTTTAAAAAAAAAATCTTAATTTCAAAAGCCACAGCAGGCATGGCCAAGGTTCTGAAAATGATCAAAGTTACAATCCAAACCCTCTGGAGGGCACCAGGTGATGCCTACCCTATCTTAGATGTAGGACAGGATCCAAAGGGCTTTTGGACAGCTCAGGCCTCATCCTATAGAGCCAAGACATACAGAGAAACAATTTGAAAAATGAAAGCCTTTTCAAAGAGACATCTAAACCACTATAACTGGTTAAAAGAAAAAGTTCATCTAAAAAGGATTTGCCTCAGCTGAATCAACTGAGAATTCTTCAGGTATTTACTGTTGAAGCTTTGTTGTATTTGAATATATAATCAGAAATCTATTTACACTAGACAAGTGCTGAGATTCAACCTATAATTTAGCTTTCTCCCATTTAATTACCATGTAATTAGTTTATAAATTTCTATCTACTGTGTACCAACTGGAAAAATCAACAAACAAGTTGATATTATAACATTGCATCACGGTCCTGTATTACAGAATAAACTAAAAACTCTTGAGAAAAAGGTAAAAATAAAAGTCTATTTCTTAATCAGTTCAGTTGTGGAATTAGCTTTTAGGCCACAAGAATTAGTAAATTTGGAAGATGGAAAGAAGGAAGGAAAAGTTGCTCGCCAAAAATCAAAATTATATGTACACATATACATCCTAAATATATGAGAAATGTAAGCAACAGAAAATATTTAGATATCCATATGACACATATCACATGTATGAACCCCAGAATATTTGGGTTCATATCATTTGATTCAAAATGGAATTAATGCTGTATCCAAGAGAAATTAATGCTGTATCCAAGAGAAATATGGATTTGGCTAAAAGATCCTACTGGAAGAAGCATATCTTCACTCCCTCTTCCTTACAGATACCTTGCTATCTCTTACTCTCTTGAAACTTAATCACACTCCCAAGATAATTTTCAGAGCATGCAAATAGCTAAAGAATGAGAATATTCCATTCTTTCTCCCACCAACGCGAAGACCTAAAATCAGCAATTAGTATGCAGCCACAAACCTACATTACACAAATTTCCTCTTCAGAAGATGGCACAGCAACACCAGTTTCTTATCCTGAATAGTGAGGATAGGATCTGGTCAGTCCTTGGTGGGAAATAACCAAGAAATAACAATTCTATAGGTTACATTAGGAAGTATAAAATAAAATCCACAAGACAATTTTATGCTTCTTCTGTATTGCTGCAAGGAAAACTAGCACATTACCTCACCAGCTGAATTCTATTCAAAGGAGACTTTACAATAAGTATCATTTAAACTTGTTTCACTTTAATGATCTCATATGTGCTAACTGGGGAGATCTTGGAGCTGCAACTAAATATAACTAGAAGATATCAGGATGAGCAAGGTGGCTGTAGGACCTCTTCTGAAATTCTTGAGTAATACAGATTTGTGTGCAAACTGGATAAATAACAGGTTTTTTTGTTCAATATGGACATGTATCGAGAGAAAGATAAATGTTGTAGAGAATATAGTTTGTACAAAAAAAAGAGTTCAGCCCAATAATAATAGATAGAAATGTACAAGTCTTTTTACACAGGAGCACTCAGCAGAAAAGTAACCCACTGAATTGGATAACATCTGAAGATTATTAATGCAGTATTTTCTGAAAGAACAAAGTATTTTATTTTCAAAGCTATGATTTTATCAAATCACAAGGATAATTTCATAAACAAATAATTAAAACAACTGCTGAATAGGTATCTATCTATCTATCTATCTATCTATCTATCTATCTATCTATCTATCTATCTATCTATCTATCTTTATCTATCTTTATCTATCCTTATTCTATCTATCTATTCTATCTATCTATCCTACATCATCTATCACTATCCTACTCCCTTATATTATAAAACTACACACATATATATATAATTTGTTTTTTTTAAGCTTGCGGACTTACATGTGTGCTTTTAGCTTCCTTCGGATTATCCACGTCTATTGTTAACAAACACTACAATGACGTGCGGATAATACCCGAAGGAAGCTAAACAGCATTATACATATATATGTATAATATTTATATATTTATATGTAATTGTATTTAGCCTTTTTCGGGTATTTTCCCACGTCATTCTATAGTGTGTTTTAAAGTTGTAGCAACATTTCGGCAGAGTAATATATTTATCTGCATCTCCAGGCTTCTGTATAGTCTTTAACCGTACCCAAACAAAGTGAATATTTATATATATATATTCAGCTTCTTGTGTATTAATCCCACGTCATTGTAGTGCTTTTAAACGTTGTCAACGTTCAGCAGAATCTCATCGCCATCATCAGGCTTCTGTATAGAGTTTGTATGTGGGTCAGAGTCTCTACAGTCTTTGTTTTAAATTGAGGCATAGCCTATGCTTGTGCCAAGGATATGGTTTTTTTTCTTCTCCTGATTGGTTGGGAGTCTTGGTCTATGGTATTGGACTTGGAGTGTTGATGATTGGTGTTTCTGGTTTCTTCTGTTTTGTTTTGTGGTTATTGCAGGCAACACTGTGCTTCCTGTAATGAGCTTTCATGCAGCTTGGCTCCTCACAGCTCAACACATAAAACCACCAGGTCACAACATCAACCTTCAATGGCACCCAAAAAGCCTAGCCCACTAATAGGAAAACTCCAGCCACCAGAATCATCAGAGAAGCCATAGCAGCATTGAAAAAGAACTGACGCATGAATAGAAGAGATGATTTCCAGCAGACTGTCAATCATGTGGAAACTTGCACTCTCAAATAGAAAGATCTCCACCACACAACCAGGCAAGAACACTGGGCACAAACAGACTCCCCTGATACCCTCCAGTCAAACACACCACCCTACTTCCTAAATAGATAATAAGCCGTCCATCGTTCACCAAGCCAAGCTGCACTGAAAGCCTCCAATACAGGAAAACAGAGTGGTTGCCAGCAATCAAAGCCACAAAACAGACAGAAAGAAACCAGAAAGACAATCAAACAACTCCAAGTCCAATAACACAGACAAGAACTCACCACAACTCAGGAAGGCTAGCTCAAATCTTAAACCATGCTGTGAGACCCTGACCACATACAAACTCCATACAGACCTGAGACTGGCAGATGAGACTTCTGCTGAACGATTGCTACAACTTTAAAAGCACTAAATGAACGTGGATTAATACCCAAAGAAAGATGAACAGCATACATTGAAGTACCCGCGAAACTTTAAAATAGTATATATATATATACACACACACACACACACACACACACACATACACACACACACTAAATATATATACACACACACATACACATTACCTTGGCTTTTACAAACTGGACAATGGGTCCAAGTTCTGAAACTACTTGATTTCCTACATGAATAAAGGGCACTTTTCCTGTGGGTGAAAAGAAGAGTATATTTCAACATTCCTCACCAACATAGCATTCTGAAGCAGAATTTATTAACAGATATCCAGTGAAACTCAGATTTCAGTTTTGTGTTTGAGTATCTGTTTTGAAAGATGTATGAAAATATAGGTTTATAGCATTTGTTCTAGGCAAAGGTAGTTGATCCTTTCCTGATGATGAATCTCTGTGAAATGCGACAATCCTTATAAAAAACAAAATCAAGTATCTTTGACCAATCATCATCATAATTATAGCAAAAGAAAAGTTTTATACAACAATTGTTAGAGGTGGGGGGGAAGTAATGGAACAAAACAACACCTGTGATTTTAAAAAAAATTCAGAGTTGTGAGACTTGGTTGTCATTCAGTGATACCAAGACCTCAGCTCTTCCAAAAAATCTGGCCTTCTGCATTCAGGGAATTCTGGAAGCACACAAGTGCTTCTTATTCACATAGAAGAGTTATTGGGGATGGACAATTTATGTCAGGCCACATTTCTTTGTAAAAGCTTCTCCACAGTTACTTCTGATTCTTTTGTAAACCAAAGCCCCCAAATGACAAGAATCTTCTCCTGTTTGAGGATTCATGATCGAGACTATAACTACCCTGAGCATCAGTTATTAGTAGAAAGGCTACTGCACATGTATACATATGCACAAGCATGCATATTTTGTTTTGGTATGAATCTGCACCATCAATTGACCGAAAAATAGATCATATTTCTTTCAGAGGTACAGGAAGATGCAACTGTAAAATCAACTAGCCTCCACACAGTACATTAATAACAAATCAAAGATTGTTGAAACAAATGTCTCAAAATATCGCCACTTTATATTTGTTCCAAACACTAAAGTTGCTAGACTTTAAAATATAGTACTGTGTCAGTTTCACAGAAGTTGTGTAAAATATACAACATATAGAGTTAAAAAAAAAAATTATACCCGTGAACAGCATTCAGGGTAACTTCTGGCAAGAGATGCATTGGTGATCCAGCCAGTCTTTGTGTTTTCAAAAAGGGGGGAAAGACATGTATCTATTACTTTTTATTCAAAACTGCTAGATATAATCTGATAGCCATTACTGATTTTCCTATGAAATGTAAAATTTTCATTTTGAGACACTGAAAACTTCAGTCACTAAAGCACCAACGGTAACCTAATTTTTACCTTCCTCTACTTCTTCCTATACCCCAATAAAAAGTCCTGAAAAATTCAAAAGGTTGCTACTCTTTTATGACATTTGACCTAGCTATAATAAAGCTATCACCTTACTATAATTCTGATAAAAATAGTTATCTGTGCTAACTCTGTGCTCATACCTTAGTGACAACCTCATCAGAAATTGAGCAAGCAGTGAATTTAGGTGGCCTGGTGTTCCTTTGTTGACACTGAAAAGCTATAATCCTAAAACCTCTTGCTGTGAAATATGGGTAGTCCTCAACTTACGACCACAATTGACCTCAAAATTTATGCTGTTAAATAAGAACTTGTTAGGTGACTTGCCCCATTATATGACATTTTTCCATAGCTGTTAAATGTATCACTGCAGTTGATAAGTTAGTAGCCTAGTTGTTAAGTGAATCTGCCTTCTCCACTGACTTTGTCAGAAAGTTGCAAAAACTAATCATATGACTGTGGGACACTGAAACGGTCATAAGCATGAACCAGCTTCCAAACATCTGGATTTTGATCACATGATCATGGGGATGTGAAAAACTGTCATAATTTACTTTTTTCAGTGCCGTTGTAACTTTGAACAGTTACTAAATGAACTGTGCTAAATCAAGAACTACCTGCAATGTCAATCTCTTCCGTGAAGGACTACACAAATAAGTGTGAAGGTTAAATATTGTCCAATGGATATTTGGAATATTCTTGCTTTTACTTTTATCAAGGGAAAAATAAATCTTGGTCACTGACAGTTCCTCTGGCTCAAAAAAAGAATTGTAAGCAAGCCTCTGCACACTGACATACACTGCAAAAGGAATGCAGGGCCTTTTGAACTTCTAGACCTCTTTACGGTCCTATCAATCAAGCTTTTACTTCTACGGAACTCCTATATTGTACACAGAATGAGCTTTTGGTGTTCCTACAGCAAGAGTCAGCATATCAGTGCTCTCACAAGATGCACTCTTATTAACAAATGGAGAGAAAGAGAGCAGCGCCAAGCAAGCTGTCCTCAAATGTGGAATCTCATAAAAAAGAGGAAAATGCATTCATGCTTCCGAATTGTAGATTTTGGACTTGTAGAATTAGGACCACAATTTCTGCCACAATGTTATGTACACAGAAGCTCTGTTTATCCAAGCACTAATTTATAGGACAGCATGCATATGATAATGCATGATAAAAAGGCTTTTGCGGTAGGCAGCAGGAAATGCTTTCAACCTGCCAACTCAAAAACTGGGGGGGGAAATATTCCCATTAACATTGAATTTTGCTTTATTTCCTTTTACCACAGTTAATGGGGAATAAGAACACGCCACATTATTGGCTAATTAGCAGGCTATCTTCATAGAAAGCAATGTACATATTCCCAATAGTTCTAGGCCATAAGGGGACATGCCCAGATGATGAAATTTAGGAGAATACGTTTCAGTGAATTCAGTCCCACGATACTCAGTCAAAGCATCTTTTAGCCTGCATGGATTTCATGTTAAGAAGCCCAGCTGTGCCCACTGCACACACATCTTGTTTCCTGCAATGAGGAAAGTTATGTCTGCATGTAAATATGCAGGTATGCTACCTTATTTACTCTGCAAAGATCTGGCTGACCTCTAGGTGGAAGCAAAGAGTTATATTTTTCATTATCTCTTTGTTGATCTTTAGTGGTTGCCTGGATTTTGCAAGCCAGATATGATAGTCCTACTCTTCACGTACAATGAAGTGTGGGAAACTCCTTTCTGAACATACCCCCTTCAACAGATAAGCCTCAAATGTATGAATTACCAAAAAAAATTGCTACTTTTGTTTGAGACCAAATGAGCATAGAAGCAGCCTGTATATTTGAATATAGAATTGCCCCAAATTAGAAGAGGATGTTAAAGAGGATCTGCTTATAAAACCTGAAATGGGTACATAAGGATGTATATAATTCGTTACCTCCATCTGTGCCCTCTCTCTTCAATCATTCTGAGAGCTCAATTCTGTAAAGTAATCTTTGTTAGGGTATTAAAAGAAAAAGCTGCTCAAAGGTAGAATGTAAGAAAGGAGACAGGTCATATCATCTAATGTTAAAACCAGACTCTTCCATCTACTTCCATCTTGACTAAGGCAGTTCACATTTAAACACACAGAACTGTTAGCAGTATGTTTACCTTGGCCTTACAATACTGTCGTTTAATACAGTTTAATGATGAAAAGGTATTATTTCTGTTTCTTGCAAGAAAAAAAAATCTGTAGCATAACAAGAAACAAGCTACTGCATAGCGCAGCACACAGTAACTCCAACCAATTTCCAAGATGAGATACTGTTGCCATAGTTTCCAAGCACAGGTGTAGTGTAAATGATTGGTACACTTACCAGATGGGGACATATATTCTGCATTTGCCCTACAAACCACCTGGACTGGCAGATTGCACATTTGTAAAAAAGCCTGAAAATAAAGAAGAGTAAATTAAAATTTTCCACATTATAAGAAAGCAAAACATTTTTTTAGTATTTGTAATTTTAAGCCACAAGGAATATTCCTCTATTTATCATTATTTTCCAAAACAGATAGTAGGAGAACCATACTTCTAGGTACTGGCGTCTAACACTGCACTTATCACAAAGTCACCACTCTGGACGCAACTGTAAATGAAGAGAGAATTACAGCAATCTGAAATATACAGTATCTCCATTTTCTTGTACTTTACTGTGATAACCTCTCTCTTAAAAAAAAAACTACACACAAAAAAACCTTTACATTCCATTTTGACAATAATGATTACTGTTGGTTTAAAATGAATTGATGAAACCTTCTGCTACAATACTGATTTTTCATGGAACTTAGCCCACAATTAAAGTATAGCCCAATTCACATTTTTAAAAAGATGCCATTCTGTTGTCCTTCTGTTAACTGTAATCAACTATTAAAAGTGCCCAATCTACATCATGTAAAGCTGCCATATATGTACCTTGCATTATACAAACCCGAGCTGACTGAAAAATAAATCCTGGCTCTCCTAATGGACTAGAAGCTTAGAGGCTTTAACTGTGGGTAAGGATCCCCTAGAAGACATCTCTATTTAGAAATTTCTCACTCCTAAAACAGCAAAAGTCTTAAGATATTTGAGCCTTCAACAGGTCAGCTCTGTAAACAGACAAGAGTGGTTAACTTCTAAAACATATTAAAGCTAGACCAATCAAACAGACTTTGTGGCTATACCTGAAAATGAGAAACAGTGGGCAGCAATGGCAAAAGTATTGCTCCCTAATAAACCTTTTGCTTTGATCCTCAGGTTCTTCCACAACAGAATATAGACAAGCAAAATTTCCATAAACCTATTCCCAGAAAACAACATGAAGAGGGGAGGTTTCCATAAAGTATGAAGAAAGATTCTAAGCTCAGATGTTTTGAGTAACACCAAAGCTTTTCTGGAATTGCATATTATAATATTTATCTTATAAATAAATCAAAGACAGTCCTAGTAGTATTGTAATGATTAATATTTAAAATACAGCTGTAGAGAATGTCAATATGCAGACACTGAAGGGGATCTGCATTTTCTTTCATTAAAAAAATGACAAGTGGAAAAAAGTGGAAATTATACAACATGAACTAATGCACAAAATATTCCAGTTTTCCTATCAAGCAGTGGCAGATGCTGTAAATTGCAACGTTTGTCTAAAATTATAAATGAAAATGGTTCAATATCATTCTTGGAATGATAGAGTATGCCTAATGCAGTTATGATAATAGTCGCATTTGTAGTTTAACATAAATTAAGAGTTTAATTGTATTTGTGACTACTTTAAACAAAGTAACACGTTCTTTTGTACCTGCAAATGTAATTTATTGCAAAGCCAGGTTCATTTTCCAGAACAATCAGTTTTATACTACCCTGGAATGCTGCTGTAATGTAATTCCTGCTGCAGAATGCGTGAAGAGTACATTCACTGGTACCACAGAGGAGGCTTTGAAGATAAATGAAGATGCTATTCATTCAGGAGTAATTTCATCTTAGAACCATATGAAAGATGTTTCACTCAGACACAGTAGATGCCTGGCTTGGGATTTCAGTCTATTTTCAGCTCTGGTGTAATGTTGTTAAATCGATTATGTTGATACTGTATTTCTAATCATGAAGAATTTCAGCTATTATTCTACTTAAAGAATGGATTGTCAGACTTGCATTATAATGTTCGGTCTCTTTCCAGTTTACAACACAATTACAGTTTCAAATCACAAACTGAAATTATAAATTCGCACTAAAAGAAACACAACTCAGTAAAATGAAAATCAGATAGTCTGCAGCAGCCTGTTTAAAAAAAACACACACACTAATCATTTCGAGAAAAATGATCCTTCTTCTCACTATAAAGAACTAATGAGCTTCCAATGCATCATGAAAGTTTCTTTCAGGTTTTACTTTAATTGTATTTATGTTTCTATGTTATGCTTATGTTTGGTGACCAAACTCCATCATATTTCTTCATATACATACACACTATAATTTGGAAAGCTATATGGGATATATTACCGTATCATTATTGCTATATTTACATCACCAAGCCATGAAGGAAGACTATGTGATGCTCCCTATTCAATTTTAACAAGAGTACAGATTCAGATATCCCAGGATTGTATGATATCATACTACACTTAAATACATTTCAATATATTGATTTAAATCAAATTTAGTTTGGTCTTGTTCATGCTGATGCTTTTACATGCAGTGCAGGCACATCATACAAAGGATGTTACATCCTTAACTCCCCAAAAAGTTTAGCATCCTTCTATTAAAACACTAAGTTTACAAAGCAACTGACATTGTTATTTCCTATGTAGATTGTATTACTTTTCCATTCTTTCCAAAGATGAAGCAGCAAAGCTTCTTTCTGAATATTCATTTCAGTGAAAGCTGGAAAGCAAAGCAACTGAGATAAAACAACTAAATATAGTTACTAATATATAACTTAGAAGAACAAAGCAGGGTTAAATGTGAGTTTGTCTTTTTACACATATGTATATACACAAATCAATTTTAAATATGTATTTATATATAGATCAGATATGAGACACAGAGAGAGAGAAATACAGGTGTACTGCACAAAAGAATTTATCAAAAGGGGAGAAAATAATTTCTGCCCGAATAGTGATCTGAGTCAGATTCGTAGGAAAGCAATCAGCATGTCTTTATAATCTCTACAATCCTGAGAATATTTATCACAGAAAATTACCATTCTAGTCCCAAAATAGGAAATAGAAGATATCAAACAACAAATCCTAAAATTCCAAATGCTTGAAACCTATACCTGCATATCCTGACGAGAAAAATATTAGGAATTACTTTACAGTATTTTTCCCCCTTTATTTCTCGGCAGGAAGTACACAAACAGAAAGAAGGGTAAAATATTAACAATCTTATAAAAAATGGAGTGAAGAAAGAATCTACAGAGCATATTCAAAAAACAGGAACCAGAGACTTCTCTTCATGTTGACATCTCACTGACTCTTATTAATCTTCTTTCTGGATTGGTTCAGAGAAAATTTAATGTAACAGATTTCTGTCTCACTAGTTCTGCCTTAAGTTTCTTCAATTATATTTCTGCAGCAATTTGTAAAATCTGTTAAAATCCTCATTTCAGAATTCACAGATTGTTGCCCAAAAAAATATTTGGGTTTTTTTTTCACACCACAGATAAATCTATCTGAGGATAAGCTGACCCTCAAAATTGCAACCAAAATATATCTACCATGAAAAATATTGTCATCCAGAACAACCCATATTTAAAATGGAATGTGTTTTAGAAAACAAACTTAGTTGATAAAAAATATAAAAACAAATGAAGTCCTTTAAAGTTTACTGAAAACAACATACAAAAATTATCAAAATGTATAAAAATCTCCATCTTTATCATCTGATAATGCAAAAAGATATTCAGATATTGTCATACAGCATCATCTCTATTTTCCTCACCTTCATCTTTGTCACTGACATCTGCTCTGGCATTGCATTATGTTCTATTCCATCCGTGGCAGGGATGTCAAACTCGATTTCATTGAGGGCTGCTTCAGGGTTGTGTTTGACCTGGGAGAGCATGGCCAGCTTGATATCAGTTGTGTTGGGGGCGCCAGTGGTGGCTCAAGTGCTCCACAAGTAAAAACGGGCTACTAAGCTCTATTTTTGGCTGTGACGGCCTCTTGTAACTCTCTGCCAGCAAAAACGGACCTTTGGGGGGCTGCATCTGGCCTTCCCAAGCTCCATTTTCACTAGCAGAGGCACCACAGGCCAATCCTTCACTGTTTCCAGGATGGCCCCATGGGCCAAATCTAAGCACCCCACGGGCCTTGAGTTTGACACCCCTGATCCATGGCATTGTTGATGCCACACTTCAAACCATATCCAAATAAATATTTTCCCATGTATCATTCATCCATTTTTCTATCACCTCAATATATGGTTCTTTAAAACGTACCTTTTCCTTAACTTGTGCATGCCAAACATTGTCTGTCACATGTATTCTAAAACATGTTCTAGATGAGAAAGGAAGGTCTCTTTTTGAAAGCAGGACCAAGCCATTTGTCCCAAACCGCCTCAAGCCAGTGTCTTGTATCATACTTGTCCAACGTTTTCCATGGGAACACACATTCATTCTCACTCTCTCTCACACATGGGGGGGGGGGGGGGGG